>JAVYIG010008245.1:0-91517 GCA_035222895.1 Strongylocentrotus droebachiensis | reverse complement strand
CTGAGTCTGAAATAAATTTCTTAATTGAATTGAATATATTTGTATAATAAATTCATAGTGCTTAAAGGGAAATCCAACCTTAATAGCAAGTAATTTAACAACTTCCCCATTTATTCCCCCCCCCCCCCCAAACAAAAAAATGACTACAATTTCATTTGTTTTCAAAGTTGATAACTCAGGAGGGCGTTTTCATTTTAGAGAACATGTAATGATACGCTCTCCATAATATACGTTGGGTAGTGCCTGAAGAGAGAAAATGTTTTTTTTTTTTAATCAGAAATTAATCTTTTTTTGTACATGACAAATGGGAGAGTAGTCCATGCACCCGTCATAATCCACTGACCAAATTACCAATGCGAGATTTGCATGAATATAGTGATCTCATATTTCAAACTATTATGACTTCCTCATTATTGGTCGGATATATTACAGACCTCCGTCATTCTGGTTCTCCTTTTTTCTTGCTTTCAGACAAATTAACTTATTACAAGGGTTGTGCTTTAAAGATACTATGTCCATTTTGCAACCAACATCAACTTTTGTAGAACTTTGCAGGAATTATGAATATGTCATGTATGTCCTATCTTTGAAATTTAAAAGTTAGCAGTGTCCTTATATTCAAATTATGCGAGGAAACCCGTTTACGTGCTAGATTTCACTGTCAGACACTATTGAGTGACTGACTGGCTTTTTTTCTTCTTTGGTAATAAATACATTAAATGAGCTGTAAAGGGTACATGAGCATTTGTCTACATCAATAACCCGCTTCTTGTAATAGCCAACATTAAACTGATTTAATCTTTGCGCAGCAATAAAACGTACGACCATTCGGTACAATGGTCTGAAAATCAGACTATTACTTACTGGCTCTATAGCTCTTAAGTCGATTCGACAACAATTAGTCGTTATTTTCCCACTTAAAGAAGCTGAGCGAAGGTTTCAAAAGGCTTTTAACCTTAATAATGTTGGTATCATTGCAAAGTTAATGTTACAATCTTTCTAATGGTTCATATTTAGTTATCAAAAATTGTTACAGAATTGACTTATCTGCTATGAAAAGTGGTGAAATTACTACCCGATTATTCCGCCCTCGATCGGCCCGCTATTGTGACGTACGATTTGTGACGTAGGAGGTTGGGCACATGAGCGCGAGAGTGCTCCCGAGAGCTCTCACACAACTCTCGCCTGCATGCATTATATGTATACAAACGCCACTCGAACGCTAAATATCTGATCAAAATGTCCGAGCTCGAAGAAGAGGTTTTACTCGATTTAGAATTCGAAGTTGATGAGCACAGCTGCACAACTAGTGACAGTGGTACTGATAGTGACGATGATGATGATGGGGGTGTAAGAGAGATGGAAAAAAGAGAACAATTTGGAGAAGACGGCGTCGATGCTGGTGCAAGTCCAGTGATATATCAGCGCGAGCTGGCTGAGCTGCCAGCTGCCGCTTAGCTCCCCCGGCCCCGCTCAACTGGCGATCGATCTGTCATGCACCTTGTCACTGGGGTGACTGGGCGAGACATTTTCGAATTTGTCGGGATGTGTAGGGCTCTTATAGCAAATTTCACGGATAACAAAACAAAGACGATCAGATGTGAGGTTATATTTGGCGAAAATCAATTACAAATATGCACCATTCATAAATAGAACTGCAGCTGCAGGACATAACCATGCAAAGGGAAGCTTGCGATTCACTCATCATAATGGTCTCCGTATATAATCAACAGCAATCACTATCACGCCAAGGGCAAGGCATGATGACCGAACAAATGCAAAACATCTCAGCAAATTACACAGAACGGAAGGGTATTTGGACAAATCGAATTGCACGATTCACCCCTCGTATTATATAACCTAAATTTGCTTAATATTATATGTAATTACATGATTTCTAGAGATTGTTATTCCACTTTCTGGTCAGGATATGAAGCATACAAAGTCTGGATAATGTATACGTATAGGCCAATGCAAAATACCGCACGCGAGCTGTGCGAGAGGCGAGCTTGAGGCCTAGAATTGCGATCGTGCCCAACCAGTGGCGTCATAATCGGCCTACTGCGCGAACAAACTGTTCAAGCCAGGAATAGAAGTTTGAGGAGGTTCTTGGAAAAAGCTTCTTACCGCGTTTCATTTATATTTACAAGACTTTAGAGCAGAATGTGTGTGTTCAAATTGGTCTACGCTATCCGGACATGCATAATTTGCCCATTTTGAGTGATTATGTGAAATTTCTTCGCCTAGCTTCTTTAAAGACATTTTCAAGCCCCCCTTTTAGGGAAGTTCTAAATTAGTATCATCTTTCAAATGCCGTTGGAATTTAACCTTTTCATTTTTGGGGCCTGCAAATGGGACATAGTACCTTTAAAGGCATTGTTTAACAATGTTTCCACTTTTACATATCTGATATGCATAACCCTACGTGTTATCAGTGTCTGTGATATGGTGTAATATTGAAGCCCAAAACAAATTACGCTTCAAAATGATCATGAAGTGCTTCAAAAAAGTAAAAATCTTTGAGTGACCGGTTTTACCATACTCATTTTCCCCAGTGTTATATTTTGCTCTCGTTCTTTCTCTCTCTGTCTCTATGTCTCTCTGTCTCTCTCTCTTCCTCTCTGTCTCTCGTTATTGTTTGTCTGTTTGTTTGTTTGTTTTTAATCAGATTCATCCTGCATGCAATCGTTTTTCAGAGAGGGAAAGAGAAGACAGGAGAGGAAAGGAGAAGAAGGGAAAGAAGAAGGAGGAGAAGAAGCCGGAGAAGCATACGAAGCAGAAGAAGAAGAAGAACAAGAGGAAGAAGAACAAGAGGAAGAAGCAGAAGAGGAAGAAGAAAAAGAAGAAGATGAAGAAGGAGAAGAGGAAGAGGAAGAAGAACAAGAAGAACAAGAACAAGAACAAGAACAAGAACAAGAACAAGAAAAAGGAGAAGAAATAGAAGAAGCAGAAGATTTTGCTACCATAAATGACAACACTATTGTACCCGGTAATTCGACGCCATCGTTTGCCTGACTTTTGTAATAAAATTTGCCAATTCAGTTTATATTATACAGAGACAATGATGAATGCACTTTTCGACAAAAGGTCGGAAAACAATTTTTACTGATTGCGCCATACAAGGAAACTAATTTAATTGTATATTAAACCCGACACATCTATGTAATATTTACCTGCGAGACACATCAAACATAGAGGCTCACTAACATTTTAGCTTTTGTATTTTTTTCGTTTTATTTACTTTTATTCAAAAAATACTTTGAATACACATACAACCAAGATCGTCCACATTTTAACAACAACATCATTTATTTTATCTGAATCAAAGGCTCTCCAATACCTTGACGTACATCGAACAACCTTTCGCCACATAAAGTAACTGCAGCTGCGAAGTCGGTTTTCATATTTTCACGTTTGGAATTCAATTAAAACATACGGTGAGCATTCGTGATGACGTTTTCAAATGTAAACATTCTCAATGCATTTCGACTTTTGCAATACAACACATCTCCGTCTATGATATTTGGTTCATAATACATCATTGATTTCCGTGTATTATCACGCATTATGATTTTTGCTATTCAGTTGGGTTTCTTTTTCTCCTGAATAATTAAAAGGTTCAATTTTCTAGCAGAAGTAAGAAGTTAAGATGACACGTTTTATTCAAGGCACACGAAACCGATGACCCATAAGACCGAGAGCCCACGAAACCGACAAGCATCCTATCGGTTCATCAGACCTTCAGACAATTGTTCGGTCTCGTGGGCCATCGGTCTCTTACATAGAATAGATAACACTGAAATAATTCATAGAAAACTCACTTAAAATACCAGCTTTGCCTCGCCATGATGATAACCTTTTATTCCTGAAAACATGGATTCGTACTTCAGCATCATAACTCAGCCAATGAATTCAATATAATGGTAATAGATGATTAAATTTCATTTTCATTATACATATTATATATATATATATATATACACACATGATAAGGAATATCACTTTTGGTCAAAATGGACATAAATAAATGATAACGTTTTATACAAACATGAATGACACATGTAATGTTTTATCAATTTATTTTTTTAAAGTACTAAGGTTTACATTATCTTAGCCAATCCCTAAAACACCAGCTTAAATTGTACATCACGAGGGGTTATGTTTCTGTCCATCCTTCGTAATGTTTTGAACATTCACGACCTCTTTTTACTACAAAATGAGCAAACAATATTCAAGTTGGACACAAATTACCCCCTCGTTGTGCATTTAGAAATAGAATGTTGTGCATCAAATCAGTTAGAGCCATGAGGGCGTTAGCATTGTTCTGGTTTTGAACAGATTGAGTTGTTTTTTTCCATTGGTGGCTTTAATCGATTTTGTATAGAAACGAACCCCTGCGCCATCCTCCTCCCTGAATATATCTAATCTAAAAATGTCACCATCGTGCTCATCGTGAGTGATTCTTGAAGTTCCATTTTTTCATATTAAGCTGCCATGATCGTTGACTGGTTCGTCCATCGTATTCCTGGACAGTGAGAGTAAAAGATTCGTCGTCATCATCGACCTCCAGATTCAAGTAGTCTTGAGCTCTGTTCTTGAGTTCACCCGTCTGGTTAGGTGTGGCAAGGAGAAAATAGATCCAGTGAAGCAAATTGTATTACTGGTTGATTTCATTTCGGATTCAATACATAACATGATGACATTGTGAAACAAAGTTCGAAAGATGTATTTTTGAAGATAATTGTTGTTTGTTCAAGGGAGTTGACATTAAAAATGTATTCTTTAGTGATTATAAAATGTTGGTCAAACTCTTCACATAGAATAGTGTATACGCGCCTTTTGATTTGTATTTTTGGGTCATAAAACATGATCATAAAGATTTGATGAAGATGTCAAGTCAGTTAGTATCAGTCATAGGTAATTCCAATACAAATTGTATACCCTTAGAAATCAACGATTCCTTAATACTCAGATGCAAGAAAGTAGTATTCATATCATAATGTTTTTATAGTAACTTGTATTTGCTCTTCGGTGTTCATCCAGATCTAAGTAACATGGTTGGAGCGAAAGCAATCATTTGCTCATGTTATGATTACGTTGTTTTTATTCCATGCCCTCAATGTGGCAGTTTATCCGGGGTCTATTGCTTTTTACATTTACAGAATTATTAACTTCAGTCCTTGACCAAATACTATACTTAACCAAAACCAAAATATTAAACCTAGCATAAAAACTCAATTGACACGCTTCACCTAACTAATGTTAAAAGTTCAGATGCTGGATCATGCAAATGTTCTTTCATGCATCATTTGCATTATTACTAGGTTGATACAAAAATCAGCTTGTGATCTAATCTTTCTCAGTCGCGTCAAACTTATTTTTGGTACATGTATATGTTTGTTAGATTAAATTAGTTGGCATGTCTTTAATTTTCTCTCATCTTGAATGAGACGATATAGTAATAATAATGATAATATTCCGGTTTGATATAGCGCTTTATAATACAATGTCTCTCAGCGCTTTACATATATAGTATTACCCCGGTCATTGGATTCAGAGCTTGCCGGCACACAATACATGATAGCAATTTTTATTGGGCATTCAAACGGCGTTAGGAGCTTAACACCCCCCCCCCCCCCCCCCCCCCGAAGTATTATTTTGGTTCGGTAATATGATGTAAGAAATCACGTTTGCCTTCCTCAGCTTGCTCGAGATGATAACCCCGCCTTGTCTGATACATGCAACTGCGCGCCTGACAATACCTCCACTGCCATTCTTTGCTTTTTAAAAAGTGTTAATAAGCTGATCTATTTTGACCTATCCCGATCGACTTATGGTCATGCCTACATAAAAATAGAAATTGCTTTTCATGAATCATTTGCTGCGTTTGATGTCAATGACGACCAATGAACATCACGCAAAATTGAAAGACTTGTGGTTTCACGATTGTTCTAGAATCTAATCCAGGATCAATCTTTTTGACATAGCAAGTGTATCTTTCTTTCATGAATGAATTTGTATTTTAAATATTGCTCACATTCTATTGATGAATAAAAATCAGTTGCACAAGTGTACAATGTCTTATAAAGACCCCGCGCAAACATATGCAATGGATGCGAAATATCGGAGTTTCGAGGTGCTTTTTATGCGGTCTTGAATTAAACTCTGCGCGAAGTGGATTCGGATGCACGCCATCTGCGATGACATTGGGATAAGACAGTTTTCATTGGTCAGCACGAACTCAGAGTAACAAGCCTTCTATACAAACTTCCGTGAACTATATCAGTAACCAAAAGTTCAAAAGTATTTTGTCATTTTGATCTCTTACTTTACAACAGGTTTTCCTTTGTTCTCTTTTTTTTTTCTTGATCTTAAAGGGAAATCCTACCTTGATAGCAAACTTGTCTAGAATAAAGCAGAAAAATCAGAGAAGCATGCTGAGGAAAGTTTGAATGAAATCGGACAAAAAATTAGAAAGTTACGAATTTTGAAAGTTGCATTTACTATAGGTATGGGCTGAATTTATAATGTCTATGTGATGTAGAGTGACGTACAACTGTCCCATTTGCTCCAATACACAAAAGGACTAAAATTTCAACTTTTTAATGTATGCCTCGGGATGGTCTGTTCTTTTTAGAAGACCTGTAATAATGTACTCTCCCTGAAATATTTTGAGTAGTGCCCCGAGGGTGAAGGCACTTGGAAGAAAAAACAGAAATAGGTGATATTTTTGTATGCAACAAACGGGAGAGTAATCCGTCACTACGTCACAATCCACTGACAAAATTGCCGATTTGAGCTTCACACAGCTGTAGTGATCTCATATTTCAAACATTTATAACTTTCTTAAAGGGACTTGGTAACATTGTTGAGATGAGAGAAAATGGTGCAAATGTATAGTGACAATAATACAATAGTATAGTACAATTAAAGATAATCTGAAAGTTTGAGTGAAAACAGACCAAAATTGGGAAAAAACTGATCTGATCGATTCCTTAATTCTCCCAACTATATTATTACAATTTAATTACATTTTAAGTGAATGTAAATCGTCACAGAGCAATGAATTAGCTCTATATACCGTTCCAGACATTTGAGTGTTGAAAGATTTTTAAAAGCCTGTCTCGTGTCTTATTTTCATGGAAAAACGGTTGGGAAAATTCAAAAATGGATGGGAGAATTTACTGTTAAAGGGTGATGTACAGTGACGCCTTCAAACAAAAACATAAATATCTTTGTGGTTTGAGAATCTTTTCAGGTTTTTTTAATGTTAGACGGTTAGTACAGTAGAAGGAATATAATAAGCAACATTTCAAACAAAAATTACGCACTGTTTTCATCAACCTTCAACAATGTTACTGAGTCACTTTAATATTGGTCTGATTTATTTCAAACTTTCCATTTTGTTTCTCTGATTGTTATGCTTTCATTCAAATGAACTTGTTAGAAGGGTTGGATTGCCCTTTAATGTTAATGGTGTATTAAGAGACTGATAAACAGGGTGCAATGGGGAGGAATTTGACCTTGTTTTGGAGTTAGAAAAGAAGACCCGCGTTTCGTAGTCTTACCAAGGAGGTAATAACTCTTTGGTCTTACTGGAGGTTTTATCAATTATTTTTCTGTCCAGTCTAATGACGAATCGGGCGCACCGTGCCGTGTGCTTCTGCGGTAATAAGGCGAGGTTCTGATGTATATTTTCTTGTGTTATATAGGCCTTCGTAAGAATGTATTTTAAAATTGGGAAATAAGTTGCTATTAGGTGAGCTTTCGTTCTCACATGAAGTAAAAAGGGTTCCTTTCATTTCAAATCTCCTTTACTGCTGACTCCTTGGTAAGTCACGTGAACTGGGTTTTTTCTTCGTCGTTCTTCAGAAAAATTTTACAGAGTAGAGAGAATGTCAGAAGAATCGTTCTCTTTGTAGCTCTTTCTTTTCATTCAGTATTATTGAGCATGCTTTTTCCATCAGGAGAAAAAATCTTTGAAATTTTATTTGAATGATGTTTTTTTACCTCTCTCGAAGCGAAAAAATAGAGCGGAGGATTATTTTCCTCAAAGTTTATCATTCAAAACGGCAAACTGGGTCTATTTGAAAGGGAAACGATATTTGATTTTCTTTTCTTTAAATGAATGGATGAAAAGAATATGATGGGCGATCCAACGTCACAGGTTTTCGCAACATTCATGGAAAGCCCCGCATATAACCTTTTAAAACATAGTTAAATTTACCGTTACTTAATTGTATATTTAGATTTTTATATTGCGAAATAAATTGAATTGAATTGAAAATGAATTGAAATATGCCTGCTAGCAATATCATAAAGCACATTGTCGTATACCCTTTTAAATTCTTTAAGTTAAGATTGTGACTGAATAGAAAATAGTATGACGATTTGAAGGAAGGTGGGCAGACAAATAACAGGAAAGGCAGTTCCCAAACTTTTCCTCATTTACGAAATATAGGCCAACCATAATGCACATTTTACGATGTCTTAAAACATGTATTCTCGATTCTATTTTTCTTGAATATATTGTTGACTTCTTTATTTAACATACTCCACTCTCACTATCCCTCGGCTAGCTGTTACTTTCAAATGATTTTCCACTTCATTCAAGTAATTTGCTAGACCTACTGCAAGCAAAGGCTCGTAGGTATTCAATCTCTTCGGTGGGAAAAATATTTCTTTATAATAAAATTGAAGACACTCCAGGCCCCCGTTTAACAAAGAGTTGGTATCAATCGCAACTTATTTGCGATTGATATCAATCGCAACTATGTACATAAGAGATAGGAGACTACAAACGTGCGATTAATTGGAGGAATTACGATTGATTTGGATCAATCGTAAGTCTTTGTAAGAGTGAAGTTAAAAGTTTAAAAGATGTTAAAGGGTATTAAGATCGAAATTAATACTATATTTAGCGGTGGAACTACACACAGGGGGACTGGGCACGGGGATCCATCATCCCTGAAATCGAATAATGATAATAATGATGATGATGATGCTACTACTTCTAATAACTACTATAGCTACTACTACTACTACTACTACTACTACTACTACTACTACTACTACCACCACCACCACCACCACCACCACCACCACTACTACTACTACTACTACTACTACTACTACTACTACTATTACTACTTATACTACTACTATTACTACTACTACTACTACCACTACTACTATTACTACTACTACTAATGCTAGTACTACAAATTATGGTAATAATAACGATAATAATAATAATAATAACAATATTAATTTAATTAATAATAAATTATATTATTCGATGATAATAATGATGATGGTAGAGATGGTATATCTAAAATGCGCAAATAAAATAGATGAGAATTTGCCTCCTCCCTATCGACACAAAGATTGACATAGGCTCTGTATGATCAATAGACATCATAATGATATTTTGCGGTTTTCAATTACCCCTCACTACCCCAAATTTGTGGTGCAGCCTCTGACTATCATAAATTCATCTTCAGTAATATTATTGTAGAATGCATAATTGTGACTCTCTGATAATTTAGCTATTTTAAAAGACCACGAGTCAAATTTTAATTTAGTAGGAATTTTTCTTTAAGTTGCATGAAATTTATAATAATACAAAAATCAACCCAAGGCAATCGCCATTTGTAATGTGCGCACATTACAACGACATTACGTAATCTGACCCTGATTCACACAGTCAATACAATAGACTATTGATATTGCCATTTATATGAGTTCTTGAAAGTCTTTATCATCATAGCGCTCTATAAAACCCCACATTAAAACTCATTAACCAATACGCTGCTTCGATTATTGGATGTTAATTACAAATCATGTTTGGATAATTATATTTGACCCAATAAATACATTTATTGTTTTTTCAATGATATATGAAATATTTGTTACCTTTCTAGTTGCTGCATAATCCCTGGTGGAGTGACCAAGCTGATGGATCTGTTATAATAACCTTGTTACACCACGGAATACATGAGATGAAGATGACAACAAATCGAACCATACCGCTAACGCCCTCGCCCTCATCATCATCAGCAAAACATTTGGCTAATACACTGAAACGAGCAAATACAAGACTATTTTCCCTCACCAATTGTCGCTGTTTTTTGTTTGTTTAATGTTATACCAAAATATGAAGCTATCGGAGTCTATCCAAAGACTATACAAATAAGCTCGCGCCCTTCATGGGAAGCTTAAACGATGATTTTGTAACCATTTTTGCTAAACACTAGCTTGTCCTATACAATTACAGACAGCATGTTACGCTCACTATTAAAGCTAAAGGAACTCTTGGCGTAATTACATGAAATATATTCATTATTGGGCGGATCCGAACTGTGATTGGTTTAAACCCGGTGTCACGTGTTTCGCGTGGCCAGCCAATTAAAATGCTTCATGGATGTGCGCTTGTGCAGATGGGAAAACTGCTGCTCAGGCTGGATGAATACGAGTATATAGATGACAATTGTGGTCACGCAAAATGCAGAAATGTCGTAAAGAAGTAAGCCTAGCTACTTTATTGTATTAACAAAATCTTGAATAGGTACACATGAAAAATAACCAAGTTATGATGGTTTACTTAGGTAAAATGCCTTTCCTCTTAACGGATCTTTTTAAACCCCTTTTTTACAGAAGATATTCTGTCAAAGGCGGATGTTTATGACTGACACAACAATGTTTATGACTGGCTGTAAAAAATACGTGTGTTGCAATGACCTCAACCATCTACTAAATATATAGAAAAATTAAAAGGACTCATTTTTAATTCTGTACTCTGTGCTCTATGATCTGTATCAGCTACTTCCTTAATGCAGAGTAGTGGATGTCCAGTTTTCGGAAGTCACATGGGAATTGGAATTTGGAAAATCAAGAAAGCGTAAGCAAGACGAGGAGGGGTGATAGAAGAACGAGAAATAGGCCGGGTGAAAATAAGGCAAAAAACGTGAAAGAGAGAGAGAGAGAGAGAGAGAATAATTTGCTCCACTCTTTTTTCTTCAAAGGAGCTGCAGTATGAAGGGTTTTTGTTTCCCCTCCCTTGATAAAGAGAATCTAGGCTATCCAGTCTATTCAGACGCTTCGTTACCTTGGCCTTTCTGTAAAGAGCAAAAGGCTGCATGGAAATAATACGTCAGTCACACTGCCAAACAGACTCCACCCCTACTCTACACCGACCGGTCCTTTGCCATTGTCAGTAATGTAATGTTTTGTTCGGCCTGAAGTCTGTCTGTTGAATAATCCAGAGTTTTTGGGAACTAGAGATAGATGCCATGTGTTGCGTCTGGCCAGGTGAAAGGGGCTACCTGTAGATGTATACATGTTGTGGTGCATCCGGGGGGGGGGGTTTAAGCATGATGGGTATAGACATGTGCAAATCCTATTATGCATGGATATCCCAACAATAATGAAAATTGTAAATAACTTCGTAGGGCGCTTCGGGTTTTTTTTTACGTGTTGGAATTGTGCTTATTTGATGTGCGATAATGTGGTGGAGAAACGTTTACAATTACAGTGCACTCTCGTTATAAAGAACACCGATATAACAACATTTCATTATAAAGAAGTAAAATCTCTGGTCCCATATGTGGGATTCCCTTTGTATTCTATTGTTTTTGCAACCCTGATACATGTATAAAGAAATTTCATGGGTCCCGAGGACTTCTTTATAATGAGAGTGCACTGTACATGGTGTTCTAGAGGTGAAGGATATGCAGGATGTTAAGAATGTGGATAAGATATCCCTCCCCGCCCGTGGCAAAAGACAATGACACCATGGACCGTGTGTTGACTGGTCTGACATAAGTGTAACGTTTATATTTAGGAAAAGTATGTTGACCTCCAAAGTATATACAGTATTTAAAATAATTACTATTTTTTTTTTATCAATGATGGTCCAAACGTAAAGCATTGGTGGAGGAGTACATGATTGTATGGGCCAGGAGGAAGTACACTCCCTTCACAATGGCGATTGCCTCATTCACATATGATGTATGTCATCACTCTCAAGTGAAGCAAGTATTGGAACAAGGGAACAACCTCTCGAGAGGAGTATAGGGGGAAGTGTCGTGGCAGTATTGGAATGCCCTTACAGGTACACTCCCCTCAAGAAGTTGTTCCCTCATTCACTTACAGTGCACTCTCGTTATAAAGAACACTGATATAACAAAATTTCATTTTAAAGAAGTAAAATCTCTGGTCCCATATCTTGGATTTCCTTTGTATTCTATTGTTTTGGCAGCCCTGATATAAAGAAATTTCGTTATAAAGAAACAATTTCATGGGTCCCAAGGACTTCTTTATAACGAGACGACCAAGATGTGACTTTTGCTTTGGACTACCATCCCCCTGTTCATGAGGAAAATGATGAACAACCGAAGATTTGGGGGTATGAGTTACAGGTTAATGCTAGTGTTGGACAATAATTAAAAGATTAAGGTGTTAGCAAAATCAACAGGTACAATTACTTTGGCTACAGTTTGTTGAAGGCATGCTGAAGGGATTTTAATGTAGGCCTACTGGTACATGTCTTGAACTGTTTTGATGTTGCACATAATTTTGTGTAATGTTCCTGTGCTTGGAGGATGACTGTTGTTGATGAAGGATTCTGGTGGTGAGAGGATGCATTACCCATACGGGGAATACATCCTCTCACCTACTGATTTTGATGTTGGAAGTGAATGTTGGGATAGTGTCTGTACTCACATTGGCTGGAGTTGTTCATGGGTGAAATTGTCCGAAGTCCTCCCAAATTAGATTTGGGTAGCGTTGACGCATGCGGTTGAAGACTATCATATGAACATAACAAATGATCTTCCATGGAAAACATTTATCAAAAGTTTATATTTAATTGTAAAGTGTCCGTACAAGGTGGCAGATTTACAATGTATTCCACACACAAAAAAGACAATCGGCATGGTCCTTGTCACATACTCTGAGAAACTATAGCGACATATTGCTGAAAGTGGAAAGGATAGGGAAGATGACTATGAGTGTACCAGTGGTAGTCATGATGAGAGCAATTAATTTATACTAAGAATCACTGATTGCTATGTGCACTCAAGTAGCCAGCAGTAACTTTTGAGATGTTGGTATTACACAATGTGTGTTATGGGTAGTTGGATTTTTTTTCTTTTAAAGTCTACAAAATTATGAGAACCTTAAATAATTTTTAATTGGTAAAATGACCTTTTAAAGGAAAATGCAAGATTTTGCAACCAATGACAACAAAGCATGCCAAGTGAGTGTGTTGTTTGTAACATATTTTTTCATATGCTCTGGCCTACAACAAATTTGTCAGAGGTGCAGAGGTAAATTTATGGTGAAATACATATAGTCTTACATGTATAATAGCCCCAAAGGTGAAAGTGATTTCACACGCCCTAATATTTGTTAATACACATCCATTTTTCACAAAATTATACCTATTAGGTGACAAAAAAAATGGCGGTCAAACCTTCCAGGGAGGGTCGGTCAGTCAGCATTTTTTATTGTGTTTTTGACATTAAATTTTTCGATTAAAAAACATGGAAATTATTTGTTCTCAGCTTCTCGCTCACTCACTGCACTCGCAACTTTTCATCCAATTTTTTTGTCAAAATGGCTGATTTTCCTTGTTTCCAACAAAATTTACAATGATAAAATATAGACCTAAACACCTCAAAATAACAGTAAAATACAAAGACTGACAAATGGAGGAATGAGCCGGAGAGGCAGTAAGGCCCGAAAGTAGCCCACACCTTTACAAAAATATGTATAAAATGCATGATATACACAGAAAAAAGAAACAATTAACAAAAGTTGAACGCGTAAAAAAGACTCTGACAAAAACCATTACGACAAATGTGGACATGCTCTAAAGAAATTACTCATAATTACTAATCAGCTTAGGCCGGCTGCTTGTATACCATGATCAGAGAAAGCTTTCTTATTGAGTGTATGAGAAAGATCATTAATTTGTGTTGTTTAGTAATGGTAAGTATCAGAGCGCCTTTTGAAGTAGTCTTTGAAAGACACTGGTAAATTATTAATATAGAATGTATGCATAAATACGCCAAGTTCAAGAGTATACATGTCTATTACAGTATCGTGCATGCGCATTCAGTTTCAGCAGTTCCCTACGAAGAAGAAGTGTTCAAGCGATGCCCGTTATGGACAGAAATTGCTTGAAAACACTGACATCGTAAGTAAAAAATGGTTGTATATGTGATGTAAATGTTGATTAATATCGTGTTAAGATCTCGGTGAGCACAAACATGGAGAGCTCCTAGTCAGGAATCCGCCTGACAAGCAATAGTTCATATCCTGCCTGGTTGACGTGAATTGACAAGCAATAGTTCATATCCTGCCCGGTTGACGTGAATTCACGCGCATGAAAATATGCTGGTAATGATGTCTGTCCTTTGTATGAGGGGACTGACCTAACAACACCTCAAGGAAATTTTGGACGGCAATAGGTAGGGTGGGGACTTGAGTAACCGGACACTTAATCTTGTGCGTTTTTTCAGTAGTGTAAAATCTAAACAGTTAAAAAGTTACTCGCTCAAAATCGCTCAAATTTTGTATCAATTTGAAGAAAAAAAAAATCACATTTTCACTTACCCATCATTGATGCCATTTGCCTCATGATCTTCTTGAACTTTCAACTTTGGGAACAATTGCAGAATACCCTACCACGGTTTTACAGAATTAGAACTAGGCCTAACACTAACAGTCTGACGAATATTAGAAATATAAACTAGAAGCCAAGAGAACGACCATCGACCAACAGTCTGACAAATATTACAAATTGAAACCAACGACCATCGACCAAATACTATTGAATGGAAGAGTCCAACGACCATCGACCAACAGTCTGACAAATATTAGAAAAAGAGACCAATGACCATCGACCAAATAGTGAGGCATATTTGTTTAAAAGCTAGAGCCAACGACCAACGACCATCGACCAAAGACCAAAGACTCACAAGTATTAAAAAAGAAGCCAACGACCAACGACCAACGATTATCGACCAAAGACTCACACTTGTTGATTAAAAAAGCACAAAACTATTATTTTTCTTTTGTATTTTTAGAAGGAGACATTACTTGTTGATTGAAATATCTAATAGGGTCTTTGAAAGCAGACTAGCAGTGTAAAAGAGGGCACAAGGTACAAACAAATACGTGTGTGGGACTATGAGCGGGCTGGACATTTTGTGTTACTGAAATGGGCTTAGAATTCAAGTAATTCATCTATTAAATGACTATAACAGACAATAAACAAGACAAAGGTAAGGACAAGAATCAGTGCTTATCAATTTAACAGACATTTTGCATGAAATACCATCAGGAAAGCCATCTAGATTTGTCACAAATTAGCGACAAACACATCAAACTCAGTGCTGCAATGGCGCACAAAACGGCGTAGAATTCAACTTTTCATCCACCAAATGAATTCAAACACTTGCATTATACAATCTTCAATACCTGTATCACCGTTATCGCAAATAATAAAATCACAATCTATATCTACGGCTAATATGGTAGGGTATTCTGCAATTAAGCCCAACTTTGTTTGGGTGACATTTCCGAGCATCCGAATGCTTCCGAAGACGTTGCTTCCAAGACCTATGATGCCGAAGATGACGTTCTGTGTGACGTCACAGGTCATTTAAATAAAATAATAAAATTCACTTTTTGGCTCAGATATATACTGTTTCGTATGTTTTTCAGCGTTTTAACCCTCTTCAAACCATTCTAAGGCGTTCCATGCGATACAATGTCAAAATGTTGGCTACAACATACATATCTGGGGCATTTTAGGTCATTACCAGGTATTTTACTACGAAAGTAATTGAGAGTGTTCCGTTAAAGCATTAGTCGTGTCTTGCGCCACCTACCGGTGGTTCCGGGAACATTGCGTCTAGTTTCATTTCAACTAGCTACACATTAAGCATGTCTTTATTTGAAATCCTATTAATACCCCCTTCACATACACGGATTATTCTTACGAGTCCTTACGGATCGCACAAATTCACGGATCTTTCACGGATCTTTACGATTTGGCCACTTTTACGACCGGTTTAAGAGTTATTACGAGCTGTTTGCGGTTTATTACGGATTATTACGAGTTATTACGATGTATTTACGGCAACAGTCCACGATTTGTTACGAGTTGTCACGGATAACTACGAGCAACTAACGTGTTAGTTACTACCTGTTAACGTGTTGTTACGAATAGTTACGAGTAAGTTACGAGTATTTACGAGTCCTTACGATTTTTAGCCAAAAAATAACAACTGAAAATAAAGTGTTCGAATTTGCAGCTTTTATACCTTTCCCCAAATCGTAAGCAGTTCGTAGGCATACGTAAAGTATACGTATCTATTCGTAAAGTACTCGTAACTACATGTAAAATGCTCGTAATAACCCGTATCAATCCGTAAAGCCATCGTAAAATGACCCGAATAAAATCGTAAACGACACGTAAGCACACGCAACTATTCTTAAACTGCTCGCAATAATCCGTAAATAAACCGTAAACAAATCGTAAAATAACCGTAACTAATCGTTACAAAAATCTGTTACGAGTCATTAACGGATTCTTGCGAGCAGTTTACGGATGGGTACGTGTTGTTGCGAGCGGTTTACGGATGGTTACGGATTGTCACGAGCTATTTACGAGCTATTTACGGACAAATCAATCCGTGGACACTCGTAAGAAGATTTTTGACATGTCAAAAAATTTGCCTCTCCTTTCACGGATCCTCAAGAGTGCCTACGAGTTGTTGCGAGTTGTGACGAGTTATTTACGGATACCAGCGAGTTATTTACGGATGCTTGCGATCGACTACGAGTTGGCGATCCGTAAGGACTCGTAAGCAAAATCCGTGTATGTGAAGGGGGTATAATACCCTCTTCACATACACGGATTTTTCTTACGAGTCCTTACGGATCGCCAACTCGTAGTCAATCGCAAGCATCCGTAAATAACTCGCTGGTATCCGTAAATAGCTCGTCACAACTCGCAGACACTCGTAAGGATCCGTGAAAGGAGAGGCAAAATTGTTGACATGTCAAAAATCTTCTCACGATTGTCCACGGATTTATTTGTTCGTAAATAACTCGTAAATAGGTCGTAACAATCCGTAAGTATCGTAAACTGCTCGCATCAACACGTTACTATCCGTAAACTGCTCGCAAGAATCCGTAAATGACTCGTAAAGATTTCTTTAACTATTTGTTTCGGTTGGTTTACGATTTGTTTACGGATTATTTACGGATTACTTACGGAATATTTACGGTTTATTACGAGTGCTTATGTGTTGTTTACTATTTCATTCGGGTCGTGTTACAATGGCTTTACGGATTGTTACGAGTTATTGCGAGCACTTTACGTGTAGTTACGAGTACTTTACAAATAGATACGTATACTTCAAGTATTCTTATGTATCGTTTACGTTTTTCTGGGGGAAAGGTATACAAGCTGCAAATTTGAGCACTTCATTTTCAGTTGTTATTTGTTGGTTAAAAATCGTAAGGACTCGTAAATACTCGTAACTAACTCGTAAATATTCGTCACAACACGTTAACAGGTCGTTACTAACACGTAAGTTGCTCGTAGTTATCCGTGACAACTCGTACCAAATCATGGAATTCTACCGTAAGTATCTCGTAATAACTCGTAATAATCCGTAACAAACCGTAAATAGCTCGTAATACCTCGTAACAACTCTTAAATCGGTCGTAAAAGTGACCAATCGTAAGGATCCGTGAAAGATCCGTGAATTTGTGCGATCCGTAAGGACTCGTAAGAAAAATCCGTGTATGTGAAGGGGGTATTATGGCCAAGGTCACTCAAATCCCTATAGAAGGGCAGGAGAGTTTTTAATAATACATAAACAAAAAATTAATTCCCCCATTTTATTCTCTTATTATCGTTTACTCCCAGATTTCCCCTTATTTCTGTTCCACAGATGTAAACCTCTTTTTGTATATCAGAAATCATTTACCGCGGTAAAATGAACTGGGATGTATTGTCCGACGATCCGTATATCCAATTCTATACAGGGAAATCATCTAGTAATAACGCTATACTTTTAGAGGCGTCATACATTGGCTTTGAGGCGTCACTGAAGCTTCATGAACTTCTTCTTTTTTATACAGCTATGAAGGTCAAAGTGAAAAAGCATGTGACTGGTGTTTTGGAAGAAAAGCTGCAATATTTGAGCTCCATTAACTTTATTAGCTCTTGGAGTATCATTCATTTGTTGGATAAACTGTTTAGGTAGAAAAGGAAGTACCTCTTTCATCAATAAGATTATTGGATGATGGATGTTGGGGGTGAAAAATACTGGACTCTTAGAAATGAATATTAAGGAAATAAAATTATTGAATAGGGGTACTCTTGTGAAGGTGTCAATTAATCCACCAAATTCAAATGAAAATGGGGTGGATAATGCGAAATTACCAAATGATAGTTACATGCGCACGCATAATCCGCCTCGTATCTTAAACAGCTAATCAATTATGATAAATATAAGAGGGATTTCTCGGATATTGATTTTTAGTTATCAGGCGTTAAAACAAGGGATATCTGCTCTCCGATCTTCAAACATTTTACGATTTTTTAAAATAATTTTTACCAAACACTCCTATTCGAACAGTTTGCCAAGCAGCGAGAGTGTAGTAAGTGAAGTCTACTGATTATTTATTAAAATCATGTATCTACATCTTGTAGATCATGTGTATATTTAAATCTGATTTAAGAATTAACAATTAATATGCATTAGTCGCTGATATTACATGTTGTTTTAAACTTTGACTTTGTGGATGAAGAATTATAATATGCTTTGCAGTAACCATAGTAACGAAGATTTGTCGTGTAATGCTTTTACAAGTCGTTTTTTTTTTCTTCATCTGTGTGTATGATTTTTGTAAGGTAATCCCGGGAATATTCTACAACTTCATTAAGCTCTTTTCTTTTCAACCAAAAGTTTGTTTAATACTTGCAAATAGCTATCTAAAATGGACGAGGAATTTAAAAGAACCCGAACAGAACATAACTTTTTAAAGCCAATGATCTCCCCTATAACCCTATCTTGTATATAATTACTCCGCTAGGCCTTTGTGAGCGTTTTCCTATCAAAAACTTGAAGACCAAAAAAGGAAAGAAAGAAAGAAAAGGAAAGAGGATAAAGTTTCTTACGATAACCGTCTTTTATCATCATCATCGTCATCATCATCTTCATCGTCATCATCATCAGCATCATCATCATCATCATCATCATTTTTCATCATCATCATCATTATCATCATTATCGTTATCAGTTTACCCGTGTTTTCCTCCAGGGTTGGACTGGCCGTCAGGAGATTGCGAAGTTTACCCTAAGGGTCACTAGATATTTTGGCTTGAGGCTGGTCGATTTGTGGTCTGAGGGTCGGTTGATATGTATTTCATACAGTTAGTTTGAGTGTGCCAGTTGCAATGAAATTCGCTGACCGAATTTCAGTCCAAGTCCATTACTGGTCCATTAATTACTGGTCTACTAATTTCATGTTAATAAGTAGTAGGAGGACAAAAATAGGTATGAATGGTAAACTGAAAATCACTGGCGAGGAAATTAAACAGGTTGATGATGCTACTTTTGTTGGGGTTCACATCGATAGACATTTGTCTTGGAAGAGTCATATTCGTTTTGTAAATCAGTGTATTAGAAAGAAAGTTGGGGTGTTATTAGATTGCGACATTTTGTTCCTAGCCGTACTCTGATATTATTATATAAAGCATTTATACAACCACACATTTCTTACGGAATAGAGGTAGTGGGGAAGCACTTACAAGACTAGTCTTAGAAATATATTGTATTCGCAGAAAATGGCAGTTCGTGCTATAACATTTAGTGAATGGAGAACTCCTTCAGCTCCATTATATAAAAGATTGTGAATCCTAAATGTGTATAATTTACATGATTTATCAATTTCAACTTTCATGTTTGATCTGGTCAATGACAATTTGCCTTATATTTTGATAGAGTACTGTGACATTATAGAGCATAGCTATTCCACAAGACAAAAAGAAGGTGGACAATTACGTCTTCCAAAATTTAGAACGACACAAGGTCAATTTTCATTGTCTTTTGTGGGTAGTGAATTTTGGAAAGCCCGCCGCCACTGAGCGTATATATTGTTTTTACGTACATGACGTATTCAATTCAAAACTTTTATCAGCTTCAATTCTCGAAATAAACTTACACATTAAATTTCTTCCGGTATATTCACGTCTGCACACTTTTACTTGCATTAAAGTGCCTAGGTATTTGTATATGTTGTGTTTACGTACATTACGTATTCAATTCAAAAAAATTATAAATATCACATCTCTAAATAAACTTGACAATTCAATTCCTTACAACCGCTTAACATGCAGATATATTCGCATCTGCAAACCTTTTACTTGCACTAAAGTGCATAAATATTCGTAAATGCATCCTCATATAATCATTATGAACTACCGTACTTCTTTATATTGCTCTTGTTATACCTACTCCAAGATATGCAGTATATAACAATATACAATAAACTCAAAATGCTTACTTAATTTTACGAGCTCCACCCAACGCAAAAAGGGGTTCTCGAGTCTATGAATGAAGTTCTGCGACATGTGCATTCATGCCAATTCTAACATCACGCAAATTACTCCTATACGCTTATGCAAATAATCACATGCTGCACGTAAACAATCTACAATCCTGTTATACACAATACATAAGTCCCCAACATAACCACTATTTGTACAATTAAAATCTTTACCTAAAAATGCATCATAATCCAAATTAACTTGACATAACAAAAACTCAGCCTGACTGTGATATTTAATTTTCAGACTACCATCAATCTTTGCCCAATCCAACTTTCCCTTTTCTAACATTATTTGCCCTGTGTCCATATGACCCTGCAGGTGTCCTAAATCAATTTCTATACCAATTGGAATATAATCTACTATATCAAACTGGTATTTTATCTGAATATCCTCAATAAAAGCATGAGCATCTGCTGTACTAATGCAATAATCCAACCAAAATGTAATATGCGCTGGGTTTGTATAGCCCTCGAGCCAGGACGGGATTGCACACGCACTATAGGGACGCGTTCGAACGCACTAAGAACGAGATAAGGACGAGTTGAACTGTCCCTGAACGGGGTGGTCGGGTTACAAACTAGATAGGACAAGTTGCGAACTAGTTAGAATGGTTTGGACGTATTGGGAACGAGGTAGAACTAGTTAAGAATTGGTTTAAACTGATTACGGACTGGCTTGGACTGCTTGAAAATGGCAAATTTACCCGATCTGAACTTGATATGAACTGACTGTGGACGGGGTACAGACGAGATTGACGTATTGAGGACTGTTTATGAACGATCTATAGGATCGTATTATAGACATTATTTACACATTCTTTTCCGACCACAACCCGTTTGTACGATTTTCTGGGATGGTTCCAGAACGTTGTGAGAACTAGTTTGGTGTGATGGGAGCTTTCACTGCTGCTAGTTGATGCTCGATAACGGCACGTTGTAACACGTTCCTAGTAGGATTGAAGTACGGCTATTCCGTTCATAGTACGGAAATCAGTCGGTTCGTAGTACAGCTCCTCGTTTTAAGTACGTTGTGACTCCGTCTAATTGCAGGACGGGAAAATTTTTGATCCGGGCTCAAGTTCTAGAGCACTCTCCAGGAACTAGCCAGTCAGAGCCCGTCCGTGAACTTCTTATACAGATCGTGAACAGTTGATACTACGTTCAACTCCGTTCGCACACAGTTTGAGCCCGTTTGGCAACATTTTTTAATTCTTTACTACACGTGTACGAATTTTATTTTATACTGCGTTATTCCAGGGACGTGATAGAAAAGGACTGGAATCAAGCCGCTCTCCTTTGACCCCATGCTCCAAGCCGCCGAAAAGTTATGCACTAATCTGCAACTCTTGACCAGGTGGTGAGATAAAAAAGCGCATGAAATTTCAGGATTTAGAATTCCTACACCAGAAATGGTATCACAGCAACTGTTCGCTGTCCCTTTCAATGATTTATCATCATTGTTAAATGTGTAATGAGTAGAACAAGCGAACACAAACTTGTGTAATTCATCCTTTTTCCAACTGCAAAAATACAGAAGACACGCGAAAACACGCATTAGCCAACTTACAGTTATCGAAGATTGTATATCATAGATTAAATAACGGGGCATTAAAACACGCACAAATTTGCGCATTATCCTAAAATATTGAGTTTTTGTCAGGATCTAATTTTTCTTTTACCAACTCTGGCACACAAATTATAGGTAGAGCGGAGTACTAAATTGGAAAAATTGTTTGATGCACTATTCCCATTACATTCCCCATATAAAATTTATACTTTACATTGAAATTTTGCCGGTAATTTGATATTTTGTAATAAATGTGAAACTGGTGCATGACCTCCGAAATTCCCCGTAGTTGAAGCGCGGTTCGAAGCATGGAACTTCAAAGCCAAGTGGAATGTTACACATCCCATTGTTACGCTTTAGAACTCAAGAATGCATTTGAATTAATTACAAGAGTTATCACTCCTTTCTTTCACCTCCCTGCTTATATCTTATTTAATGGCCCGGTCCCACTGGCCGATGGACACAAAACGTATGTATAAAGGACACAGCGGACGAGCAAAATTTCGCGGGTGGCTCCATCCGTTTTCACACACTACAAACACAAATGCACGTATTTGCGTGCAGACAAACCTTTCTTTTGTACCAAGACGTGATTAATTTAATTGGAACATTGTTCAATACATTTAATCCTAGACAAAAAGAAATTGATTTAGAAATTGTAAGTGAAAATTTAATGAAGGCGCAGGAATGGTGTAACGCAAATTAAGTCATAATTAACCTACATAAAACAAACTATATGATTATGAAATCCAAAGGTAGATCAATAGACAAAAAAGGATCTGTGAGAATATCAAGATCAGATATTAAAGAGGTATCCGTTGCATCATTTGTAGGAATTGAAATTGATTGTCACCTTTCATGGAAAGAACATATTCAGACAATAAACAAATGCATTTTGTTCCCAAGACTATAATTGTGTTATTATATAAGGCTTGTATACACCCTCACCTCTCTTATGGAGTAGAAGTATGGGGAGCACTTACAAAAGTTATCTAAATTGTATATATTTAAGTCAAAAAATGGCAATGAGAGCAATTACATTCAGTCCACTAAGAACAGACTCCAAACCTCTTTTTCAAAGTCCAAACAATAAATACTTTTTAACTTCATGAACTTATTGCTTCAACTATTATGTATGATTTGTTAAAAAGGTGTTTTACCACACTCTTTAATCGATTATTGTCAGATGATACAGCACAGATATGCAACTAGGAGAAAAGAAAGTGGCTTTAATACTCTATCAACCAAAATGTAAGACAACGCAAGGGCAATTTTGTATTTCGTTTGTAGGAACAAAGCTGTGGAATGATCTCCCAGATGAAATTAGATTAAAAACATCCAGGTTATCTTTTCGGTGACATCTTTCCACCTACCTACTTTGTAAATGACGTGGGCTCAATCCCACCCCACCCCCCCCCCCCCCCCCTGTTCGTTTTTTCCTTTTTGTTTTACTTGTCTTCCTTTTGTATATGTATACACTTGCTTAACGATTATAGCTGCCTTAAGCTTTTACAGGATTTGTGCATGTACGCACATCTGTATGATATTATTTGTATTAATACATCCTTTTAATTGTTATGAACACATTGGTGACTTTATTTGTTCAAAGATTTGTTATCTTTCATTATAATGCTTAAACACTTAGACATAGCTCTACATACTATTAAATGTACAAAAGATATGTACGTAAATACATTACGTACATATCTTTTGTACATTTAATAGTATGTAGAGCTATGTCTAAATATCGTTTTAAAACTATTACTGTTCAATCATCATTACTCTTATGTTATGTATACATGTATCAGTTATTATTTGCATTGTATGATTATTCATATGTACTGTCATTATTGTAATGTGTTGTTGTTAATAAATTCAATTCAATTCAATTCAATTCAATAATGATATTTTGGATAATCATGTTTTGATCCCGGAAATTGTGGGTAATATTATACGATTGATGAGTTTAATTTTACTATTACTTCTCAAGGAAACAATAAAAAATAATAATAACAATAATGATAACTAGAAATTTAATTCGTCATGAGGACGATTTAGGTGGTCTGTCTTCAAATCTTATGATAGATTTGAATATTTACTATATAGAGAAAGGGAGAAGTTATATAGACATGTAAACAATGGTGATCGTGATGATGATGATAATGAACATGATGATGATCATGATAATAATGGTGATGATGATGATGATGATAATAATAATAGATGATGATAATAATGATAATGTTAATGATGATGATGATGATGATCATGATCATGATCATGATCATGATTATGTTGATGATCATGTTCATGAACATGATGATGTTGATGATGATCATGATCAGACCATGATGATGATGATGATCATCATCATCACGATAATGATGATGATAATGATGAAGATGATGATATTGATGATGATGATCATCATGAGCGTGATCCTGACATATGTTTGAACATGAGGGAACATTTAGATAGCATATAGTCTCAGCTACAACATACTCAAATATCAACAAAAAACAAAAGGAAATAACGGCGATATTGCCCGCAAAAGACAGAAATGTAGAATCCAGATTTGAGAAAAGTCATCTCCCATAGGGATTGCACGCAAAAAGTAATGGATTAAGTGATAATAGGGTAATAATAAAGTAAATATGGTTGTTTATTACATTATTTGCGATTATACGTGTTTTAATATTCAAAGGAGATGGTATAGTGAAAGGTCAAAAAGACAAAAAAGGTGAAGAAAAAAACGTTGGGGACGCCCGAGCTCGAACCAGGGATGTCGAGGTTGGAAGTCAAGTGAGTTACCGATATACCAAAACATTTCGAATAGCAATTACACGTAAACGGGAAATAGAATTCTAAAATTCCACTTTGCAAGTGAAATATGAGCATGATCCCGGCATCTGATCGAAACATAAAGGGCTTATTATCTCAGCTACATCATACTCGAAATTCAGCGAAAACGAAGCTAACGACGGAGATATTGCTCGCGAATGACGGGAATGTAGAATCCAGTTTTGAGAAAAAGTCATGTCCCATAGAGAATACACGCAAAATGTGAAAAATTGGCATGCCTCCTTTAATCGCAAAAATATGCCATGATGCCTTTGTCAAAATGAAAAACTGTGATAATTACATTTGTAGAGAATTTTCTCAGCTAGAACATATCGAAATTTGGAAGAAAATCGATAAATATTATGCTGACGTCATGATATGCAAATTGAAATTTTGAGTTCGGAGGCCATTATGATGACGTCATGAGTTAATTGAGGGTCAAATGAGACATGAAATCATATTTCCGACTCATAATCTATCCAAATATGAAGAAAAAAAACTTTGGGTCACCTTGCATCCTAAAGAGCTACAATGTTTTTTTTATAGGCATGTGTTTGCCCATTACTGGTCAGAAAAAGGTGAACAAGGTATCAAAATGCTTGGAAAAAGTGCCAAATATGATGACAGAGAAACTTCGGCGATTATATGTTGCAAAATGCCAGTGCGCGCGAAAACGCGCGCGCATGCACGTGTGCGTTTTTGGGCAAAATGCTTAAAATTGCCTGAAACGTATCCAAACTGAATTTGAGACGATTTGGAGTACCTTCCTTCAAAACGCCTCGTTAAAAAATAAGTTGGCTATATTGCCTCGCAGAATCTTGTCTTGGCACATAACAGCGTCCAGAAGCCGGATCAGGGTTTATGGTGAGGTTTCCTCCTTATATGATATTTGATAGTCTGTTACAGTTCATCATCATTGCGTTCAGTTACATTATGTATTGTAGTGTTTTAACATTTCAATTGGAGTCAACACTAAAAATGAATATGCGATAAATTATTGTATGATAATGCTCATAATAATGTTGATATTTACCGTTCATCGTTAATGTTGCATCTGAGAAGCAAAAAAAAATTACTTTGTAGACTTAAAGAAAAATTCCTACTAAATTTAAATTTGACTCGAGGTCTTTTAAAATAGCTAAATTATCAGAGAGTCAACATTCTGCATTGTTCAATAATATTACTGAAGAATGTTATTATATGAAAATGTATTACTCGCGAAACCACAAAAGCAATTTTGTCAGTGACAATGGAATATTGGCTAAACTCAAAGGGGTATTGATTAAATATGTTATCAATTCAGTGAGATAATCTGACTTGAGAAGTGCGGCAATCTTAATATCCTCTCTACATGTAAGTGCATTCATCACAATATACCTGTCATGTATGTATATTGTATAGCGCGAAAAAATAAGTTTCAGGTATTTTTTTTAAATAGAGACCAATATATGTTATGCGAGTATCCATCTAATTAGGAGTCTAACTCGATCACAAGTATCACAAAATGATACAGTCAACTTTAGCAACACTACGTGGTCAAGATACAAAGGTGTGTTTGTCTTCAAGAGGAATGAAACCACGTTTAATAATTATACACGTACAAAGCAATTTGTGTATAAGCCAGGATTATTTTGTTGTTTCTGAATGAAAGAGTAAATCCTGAACTTTCTTTTTTAAATACTGTCTCCTCTCAGGGTATTCGTGAATGCTGAAGAAGTGTCCATAAAACGTTCCTTCTAAAAGAATACCCGAACGACTATTATCTTCAACCTGTTAGAACTATTTGGCCTAATCATCCAAACGAAGACAATGGCTAGATGGATTAACAACAGCACAATTTTAATGACAGGAGTCGTTACTGTCACTACTTTTATGCCATTTTCGACGGTTTTGGAAGAAGACACCGCTCAAACTAACAATCGTCCAGCATCCGCTGCAGCCGCAGTTCCTTGGGTCTGGTTACCCATGAAGTGGTCCTGGTGGGTCATTGCTCAACTGTTCGCTCCCATACTAGGAATGTGTGGAAACCTTCTGGTGATGTTGGTGTTGTTCAACAAACGTAGAGCTCGTCGGTCAACTGATACTCTGATCGGAGCCTTGGCTTTCGCCGACTTCTTGACATCTGTATTCTTCATACCACGCCCGCAGATTGCTACTCTACCAAGTGATACTTGGCTGGCTCAGGTCTACTGTCGTATCATTCATCGATCCATAATCATGTGGGTAGCCGTTGTGGCTTCCGTCTTTACATTAACTGCCATCTCTCTGGAACGTTACATTGCCATCGCACATCCTTTCTTCTTCTTAAGAAATGTCAACCCTGCTCGCACCTCCAAGTGCATCGTCATTATATGGGTCGCTGCAATTGCATCGAATAGCTACCTGGTTGTTCGAGGGTATGCAGCTGGGAATACATGTGTCGTTATGTTTTCATCTCAAAGTGCTCAATTTGCGATTGGTCTTTATGTTTTCATCGTGGAATTTGTTCTCCCGATGATGGTAATGATCTTAGCACAGATCATGACAGCAGTTGTCCTTCACCGGCAATCCCTTCAATTTCAGGAGAGCAACTCTAACAACGATCGACCAAATGCTAGCATGAACCATATCGTCGCTAGGAAACGCGTCATTCAGATGCTTTTCTTGGTCACGACGGTGTTCATCCTCTGCTGGGGACCGGTTCAAATCTTCTATCTGATGCTGAACCTCAGACTTCTAGACATTTCGCATTTGTTTGGTCTTCACTATCAGTCCCTGGTCGTTCTCGCGTTCGCCAACTCCTGGGCGAATGTTTTCATATATACCATTCGTTACCCTCAATTTCGTCGGGCTATGTGCGATATGTTTCGGAGTGAATCAAAATCAAAAGCTGCACTCTTTGGTGAAGTCGCTGCAAAAGATCAAAGGAGGTCTAAAAGGTCTTCATCCAATGTTTAAGATTTCCATGCTAGTAATCATAAAGATGCACTTAGTTGAACCTGGTCTAACATAGTCCATTGATCATATAGAAAGCCCTGTGTTCTCTCTGTATTATGTGCTTATTGTAATTCAGTTAGAAAATCAATAAACGAAATGAATCCAGATATGTAATCAATATTAGAAATTGATTTATGTTCATACGTAATCTACAGACAATCGTTGTTTTTGTTTACAACGCCTTTCAGATCAAGGCTATTAAATTTGAATGATGCTGTTTAGAAAACAATCTGCTCTGTTTTTATTGGGGTAAAATAGAATATTTGTATTATATAAAAATACGATTTTTTTTTTTGATTGTTTTTTTATATTTTTTAACAGTTTATACAGTTTAATATACCTCGTTTAAAAGTATGAAAACATAAAACGTACATTTTTATTTTTATTTTTGGTTCATCATTTTCAGACTTTTAAAACATGAACACGCACATCTTTTGGCATAAAGATATTAGCAATCGAGCTGGTTTGACATGTATAAAACACACACTATGATGTCCGGAAATAAAAATGTGTCAATACAATTAAGAGCCCATGAAATAATACGAGCAAATATTTTATGAAGTTTTCAAGACGAACGTCGACATGGAAAGGTTGTGAAAATATATAGGAGTGAAAAGTTCAAAGACTTTAAGAATATCGAACTAAACGCACTTTTAGCCTGTTCTACCACGTCTACTGGTGTTGGTTGAACGAACTGTACATTTCAAAAGTAATTTCTGTGTTGTTAACACTCCTCTTACATTTCTACATTCTGAATATAAAGAATGATGTGATGCAAGGAAGTTTTTAAAATCAATGAATTAAATGACGTTTTAAACTTCAAACGTTAGTGTATTGGCCCTCCAATATTCCTCTTGCGATGCCACTATGCGTGCAGCTATCGACTATCCAACGTATTTACCTCTCAAGAGAAGTATAAGAAGTTTGATTATTTTAATTAAATGATTCCCTTCACTTGTTACACCATGTATACATTGTATTAAGCAGGGCTCCCACTTATGGGGCTTTCACATATACACTCCGGGGCCCGTACGGCGAGTAAAAACAGACATTTTGGGAATTTTCGGACGGTGTCCGGCCGGTTGCCGTAAAGTTCCTACGGGCGCCGGGACAGTTTTTTAAGCCGTACGGGCGCCGTGGTGCTGAGTTGGCTGCTCCCAATTCTCCCGGCGTTTTTTATCTGACCTTGAGGCCGTAGAAAGCCCGTAAAAGGCCCGTAGGGCACCTTACGGGTCCCCTGTGGGCTCCGGACGGTGCTCGGACGGGCCCCTCACGATTTTGGGGGTCAATTCTCATGACAAATCTTTACGGGCGCCTTGCGGTGCTCAAGGGTTCCGTACGTGTACCCTACGGCGCCCTCACGGGCCCCTCAAGAGCCCCGGGTGATATGCAAAACAACAGGCGTCTGTCGTCCGGGGGCAATTTAAAATGAATATTGCCCGTGCGGGTCCCTCACGGGGGCATCTCGAAATGTACCAGAAGACACATACAGAGTGAGTCAGAAAAAATGTACCACTTTTTAAAAGTTGTATTGTTTGAAGTATGAATATTTAATCATGAGTTTCATGATATTGTGGATGTTGTGCTTCATGATGATGATGATGATGATGATAATGATGATGATGATGATGAAGATTGAGATGATGACAATGATGATGATGATGACATGATGGTGGTAGTGAATGTGTACAAAAGGGAAAGATTTGTAGGGTTATGCCACTTAAACATTCAGCGACCTTGATAAAAATCAATGCTCAATCAGAAAAGGGGTAATTATGACAAAATTGTCACCGTGTGTGTTATGTGTGTTGTGCGTGCGTGTGTGTGTGTGTGTGTGGGTGTGTGTGTGCGTGTGCGCGTGTCTGACTGTCTTTGTTCAATGCACTGTTTTATTCCTCACCCAGTAACTTGGCGCAAGTGAGATCTGGCAGTCTTGTAAAGATTGTTTGATATTCAGTGATGCATGCAGATATTCAAATGAAATGGTACCTAAGTGTACTGGGAGGATAACTCTATTAACATATATCATGAAACTCATGATTAAATATTCATATTTCAAACAATACAACTTTTAAAAAGTAGGACATTTTTTCTGACTCACTCTGTAGTTCAGTGCACAGCACGGCACCCGGCCGGGCCCCGGCAGGTCATCTTACGGGAGCCATCGGTACGCCTGCTCATCGGACAGAGCCCGTAAGGTTACCGGCCGGCACTCGGTCGGCACCCTGCCGGCACCCTTACGGGCGCCTTGCATTTCACTCGACCAATTTTCTCCGGGCACCTCCCGGGCACCGCAGAGTATGTGACCACACATGCCGTAGAAACGAAAATCGGACGGTTCCCGTACGGTCTCTAAATCTACGGCAAGCCGCCGGGTAGGGAAAATCGTACAGGGCCCGGTTTATATGTGACCTAGGCGTTAGCCGAGTTTGAGCCTCGAGTTGTGGCGAGCTGGCGCGATCTTATGGCAAGCAGTTTTATTATTAAAATTCTTGATATCACAAAATAATAAAACAGCTTGCCATAAGATCGCGCCAGCTCGCCACAACTCGAGGTTCCAACTCGGCTAAGCGGGAGCCCTGCTTAACGCAGTCATGATTTCTTTGACGTTCCTTAGAAACTGTTGTCAACAGGCTTTAATCATTGTCATGTTGGACAGACACTCTTTGGCGGAAATCAGCTTAATTATATTTTTGAAATATCTGATGAATAAAAGAGACATTGTGGCAATATAAGAACACTAAGATGCTGGTAGGAGATATATGACAAGAAAGAAAATTCTATTCGTGCAATAACGAGATCGACATACTTTCAGATCGCGAGGAATTTAATGAAATACTAGTTTACATGGATACATAATTTCGTTTTGGGATTTGAAATGACAGAAATCTCTTAACTCTGCTGCTCTCTTGTACGAGTATTTTTCAATTTCAGTTCTTATTCCAGAATATTTTATGGAAATAATCTAAAAAGAAACATTGAACAGATAAGATTTGATTGAGACGGATATATATATTGACTCATCGGAACTCTGAAGATAACATTAAACAATGCATTGAATTTAATTTGAAACTGGAGCGATGGACTGTATCGAAAGAAAGAAAAAACATCTCAAAAGAAACATTGAATAGAATAATTTTTTTTAAGACGAAGAAATTTGGAAGATAACATCAAACTTTATATTGAATTTTGTTTTGAAACTTGAGCGAGGGACGGTAAAGAAAGAAAATATGATATCACATAAATATTTTATTGCTCATAGAAATTCTTATTAAATCTTTATATGACTAATGAATGAAATAGCGTTTTTATTAAGGAAATAATTATGACTAACCATTTTTTATACAAACAATAAATGTTGATATGTTTTATTTTATTTTCGTATTTTGATATAAATGTATGAAATTAATATTTCGTGACTCACTGTTCTCCATTGTTACACTACCATTTATTTATTGTTATACAACACCTACGTGGATCCTTGTCATTTGATTGAAGGATTGTTGGTCACATGATATTCAATAGATGTTCTATTGCACGGGCGTGCATTTTTGGTTATATTCGCCGTGCATTTGTGGTTATATGCAGACTGCGTACCTCTCTGCCGTGCGCGTATCCCTGCGTGTATCTGACGCGAAGGTAATCTGAATGTAATCGAGAAGGCTTGACTCCAACTTTAATTTATCTTTAATATAAGGAGTCAAGCATAATTTGTTGATTAACGTTCTATTAGATCTTCTTCGATGTTGTATAAAACAAATAATGGATGTTTTTCATTCGTTCAATAGTGCGAATATTTTCATTCGTTGAAAGATTAACGTCAATTCTATTCAAATCTGCTCGTTGAATAGAAGGTTAATCTTTCAACTCATGAAAATATTCGCACTATTGAACTCATAACCATTCATTATTTTTATAATATAAATTATTGTATTTGGAGACAAAAAACACAATAATTAGATTTATTGAGAAACAAACTTAAAACGATAATTGTATTTTGTAGTACATTTTTAAATCTGAATGACGTTTAAAAGTTTTATTTGATATTTCATTTTAAACATTGATTGGTATGAAGTATTTATGAAAAGTGTACTTGTTCCTCTCCCTTGGATAAACTGGGAGTAAATTGTATTGATTTCTTTGAAGTTTAAAGGGATAGTTGAGTTTTATTGCAGAGGGCGCTACACAAAATATTTTGTTGTGAGATAATGAAAAACTGAATGTCAAATTTGAAAGAATATACAATTTAAATGACAAAATTATCTTTGTTTCATTTTAAAATCGGTTTAGAGACGGCTGAAATATCCATAAATATAACCATTTCTAATATTTGCGGTGCCCAACAAATATTCGGTAATTTTGAACCAGCCGTTGAAAAACGAGTTAGCGCCTTTTACGTTTTATTCCAGCCAATGCCAATATTGGCTTTTTGTTGGCTTTTTCTGGTTGGTTATAATATGCACAACCAGCCGGCCCGTGTATTGTTACTATTAATAAATTAATTAATGTTCACCGTATTTTTTTAAAAGTGGAGCTGATTTGGTATGATCGTATTCCATCTAAATTCACACATTTAGGGGAATAAAATTACCTTCATAGCAATTTTATGTTCTAAAAGGACACTAGAAATTGTTCTTTATTACACATTTATACGACTTTGGTCATTCCAGAGAGAGGTGAAAGAAAGGAATGGTAAATCTTGTAATTTATTCAAACGCATTCGTGAGTTCTAATGCGGTACAATGGGATGTGTAACATTCAGGGGCGGATCCAGGATTTTCCGATAGGGGGGGGGCCTAAAATGTGTAGTGATCATAATTTTTTTTTTCTCGTATTTGACCTCCAAAATGTGAAATTCGTGCCCACCAATATCTCGCTCAGTGGGATGGGGGGGGGGGGTGGGGTGGAGGGGGGAGTGATCATAATTTTTGTCCCGTATTTGACCTCGAAAATGTGATAATCGAGCCTACCAATTTTTCCGCTCAGTGGGGTGGGGGGGGGGGGGGTAGTATGCATAATTTATTTTTTGTATTTTACCCCGATTTTTTTCTTTTCTTTTCTTTTCTTTAAAAAAAAAAGCCAAGGGGGGGGGGGGGCAGGCCCGTCGCCCCCCCCCCCCCCCCCCGTGGATCCGTGCCTGGTAACATTCCACTTGGCTTTGAAGTTCCATGCTCCGAACCGCGCTTCCACTGCCGCAAATTTCGGAGGCCATGCACCAGTTTCACATTTATTACAAAATATCAATAACTGGCAAAATTTTAGTGTAAATTATAAACTTTAAATGGGGAATGTAATGGGAATAGTGCATCAAACAATTTTTTTCAAATTTAGTACTCCGCCCTTCCTATAAGTTGTGTGCCAGAGTTGGTAAAAAAAAAAGAGATCCTGACAAAAACTCAATATTTTAGGATAATGCGCTTATTTGTGCGTGTTTTAATGCCCAGTTATTTTATCCATGATATACAATCTTCGATAGCTATGAGTTGGCTAATGCGTGTTTTCGCGTGTTTTCTGTATTCTTGCAGTTGGAAAAAGGATGAAATTACACAAGTTTGTGTTCGTTTGTGCTACTCAGTACACATTAAACAATTAAAGAGAAATCATTGAAAGGGACAGCGAACAGTTACTGTGATACCGTTTCTGATGTAGGAATTCTAAATCCTGAAATTTCATGCGCTCTTTTATCCCACCACCTGGTCAACAGTTTCAGATTAGCGCATAACTTTTCGGCGGCTTGGAGCATGGGGTCAAATGAGAGCGGCTTGATTCCAGTCCTTCTCTATCACGTCCCTGGTCATTCGCAGTGTTCGTGGGTTGCCTGGGCGTGACGAGGGTGTCCGGCGGTATAATTTAGAACGCGGGGTCATCCTTTGTCATGTTCTGCGTTCCTGCGAATGCGGTGGGAATGGGGTTATAGAATTGGAACCAAATACACGAATCGGGTTGTTCGTTTTATTGTTTTTTTAACTGGGTCAGTTGGTATCCATTGTTTTGTACTCAAATGTTCACATTCCATTTGAACTCTAGAATGTGCAAACTATTAATGACTTGAACTTTGTTATTCTATTTCATGAACTTAAGCCCCCATCACACCAAACAAGTTATCACTACGTTCAATTATTTATGTTTTATTTTTTGTTACAATTAAAGTTATACATTTAGGTGACGATCTGAATAATTGTTATACAACGCCTTTTTGGCACCACGTAGCTTCCCCCTCCCCCTCCCAGGCCACCATCCATTCAAGCTCCCTGCTTATGATGATTGGTCTACTGCATTTATTTAATTATATAATATACATGTATATAAATTTATAGTTAAATTATTGTCACATTCATATATTATGATTGTATAACTGTTCTATTTTAATTGCTTTATTAATTTTAATTTTATTGAAAAAATGTTCTTTGTCTATTTAATTTTGATTATGTTAATAAATACAGAAATAAATCTGCCTTGAAAAAAAATCAAAAAATCAAACAAAACAAAAAATCTAAAATGTTAACCACTTTTTTTTGTCAGAGGGACAGTTTTAGATGTGATGATTGCCTTGGTTCATATGGTGCGGTTGTATTTATGATGTGAAAGTTGAAAGGATGAACAGTAATTCTATAATACTCCTTTACTTCTTTCTCATATTACGTATGCTGAGAGTCAGAACGGTATGAACCCATTGGCTTTAAGACAAACTTATCCACCTTTCAGCCCTTGAACAGACGATAATGGACTTCACTATTCATGATGCCCTGCTATCGAACCTTTCCCGTGTATCATGAAACTGTCAGATTAATTTGATCATGGTTCTCCCCGTCATCGATCCTTTGTTTTCTCCTGACAGCGGGGCAAATATTAATATGAAATAGTCGCAAAATCCTTATTTGTTTTCTGCAATGCATATCAATTTGTCCAGGTACCCCTGGTAAATATTGATTACTATCATGTTGTCAAAAACTATTAACGTCTATATTGTAGGCCCTGCTAAAAATTATTTTCGACGAGAGTCGTTGACGGCGCGGTTCTTGCTTTCTAATGAGACTTTGATCAATAGCACTTCTTTAATGTACCCGATTCGAAAAATGAATTACCAAAGAGATATTCGTGAAAATATTAAGTCTCCTCCGTAACCAGGCTTTCTCGTTCGATATTATCAAAACGCCTCGTTAAAGTTGGCTATATTGCCTCGCAGAATCTTGTCCTGGCACAAAGCAGCATCCAGAAGCCGGATCATGGTTTATGGTAAGGATTCCTCCTTGTTTGTTATTTGATAATAAACCGGTTTTAGTTCATGATCATTGCGTTTAGTTACATTATTTATTGTAGCGTTTTAACATTTCAATTGGATTCAACAGTAAAAATGAATATGCGCAGATAAATTAATTTCTGTTAATGCTCATAATAATGTTTATATTTACTGTTCATCGTTAATGTTGCATCTGAGAATCAAAAACAAATTACTATGTAGACTTAAAGAAAAATTCCTACTAAATTTAAATATGACTCGTGGTCTTTTAAAATAGCTAAATTATCAGAGAGTCATATTCCTCTGGTCACAAGTATCACAAAATGATACAGTCAACTTAATCAACACTACTGATCAAGATACAAGAGTGTGTTGGTCTTAGCGAGGAATGAAACGACTTTAATTATACACGTACAAAACGATTTGTGTATAAGCCAGGATTATTTTGTTGTTTCTGAATGAAAGAGTAAATCCTGAACTTTTTTTTGTAAATACTGTCTCCTCACAGGGTATTTGTGAATGGTGAAGAAGTGTCCATTTAACGTCCCTTCTAAAAGAATACCCGAAAGACTGTTATCTTCAACCTGTTACAACTATTTGGCCTAATCATCCAAACGGAGACAATGGCTCGCTGGATTAACAACAGTACAACTTTAATGACAGAAGTCGTTACTGTCACTACTTTGATGCCATTTTCGACGGTTTTGGAAGAAGACACCGCTCAAACTAACAATCGTCAAGCATCCGATGCAACTGCAGTTCCTTGGGTCTGGTTACCCATAGAGTGGTCCTGGTGGGTCATTGTTCAACTGTTCTCTGCCATACTAGGAATGTGTGGAAACCTTCTGGTGATGTTGGTATTGTTCAACAAACGTAGAGCCCGTCGGTCAACTGATACCCTGATTGGAGCCTTGGCTTTCGCCGACTTCTTGACCTCTGTATTCTTCATACCACATCCGCAGATTGCTACTCTACCAAGTGATACATGGCTGGCTCAGGTCTACTGTCGTATCATTCATACAAACCTAATCATGTGGGTAGCCGTTGTGGCTTCCGTCTTTACATTAACTGCCATCTCTCTGGAACGTTACCTCGCCATCGCACATCCTTTCTTCTTCTTAAGAAATGTCAACCCTGCTCGCACCTCCATGTGCATCTTCATTATATGGGTCGCTGCAATTACAACGAATAGCTTCCAGGTTGTTGAAGCGTATGTAGCTTGGAATACATGTGTCGTTATCTCCACATCTCGGAGTGCTCTATTCGCGATTGGTATTTCTGTTTTCATCTTAGAATTTGTTCTCCCGGTGATTGTAATGATCGTAGCACAGATCATGACAGCAGTTTTCCTTCACCGACAATCACTTCAATTCCAGGAGGGTAACTCTAACAGCGATCGATCAAATGCTAACATGAACCATATCGTCGCTAGGAAACGCGTCATTCAGATGCTTTTCCTGGTCACGACGGTGTTTGTCCTCTGCTGGGGACCGGCTCAAATTTCCTATCTGATGCTCAACCTCGGTCTTCTAGACATTTCGTATTTGTATGGTCCTCTCCCTCGGTCCCTGGTCGTTCTTGCGTTTGCCAATTCCTGGGCAAATGTTTTCTTATATACCATTCGTTACCCTCAATTTCGTCAGGCCATGTGCGATATGTTTCGGAGTGATTCAAAATCAAAAGCTACACTCTTTGGTGAAGTCGCTGCGAAAGATCAAAGGAGGTCTAAAAGGTCTTCATCCAATGTTTAAGATTTCCACGCTGGTAATCATAAAGATGCACTTAGATGAACCTGGTCTAACATAGTCCATCGATCATAGAAAGCCCCGTGTTCTCTCTGTATTATGTGCTTATTGTAATTCAGTTAGAAAATCAATGAACGAAATGAAACCAGATATGTAATCAATATTACAAATTTATTTATGTTTATACGTAATCTACAGACAATCGTTGTTTTTGTATACAACACCTTTCAGATCAAGGCTATAAACTTTGAATGATGCTGTTTAGAAAACAATCTTCTCTGTTTTTATTTGGGTAAAATAGAATATTTGTATTATATAAAAATATGATTTTTTTTTTTTTTTTTTTTTTTAAATAACAGTTTATACGGTTTAATAGACATTCGTTTAAAAGTATGTAACATAAAACGTAAGTTTTTATTTTCATTTTTGATTCATCATTTTCAGACTTTTAAAACATGAACACGCACATCTTTTGGCATAAACATATTTGCAATCGAGCTGGTTTGACATGTATAAAACACACACTATGATTTCCGGAAATAAAAATGTGTCAATACAATTAAGAGCGCATGAAATAATACGAGCAAATATTTGATGAAGTTTTCAAGACGAACGATGACATGGGAAGGTTGTATATATATAGGAGTGAAAAGTTCAAAGACTTTTAAAATATCGAACTAAACGCACTTTATTAGCGTGTTCTACCACATCTACTGGTATTGGTTGACTCAAGAGATTTTGACGAACTGTACATTTCAAATATAATTTCTGCGTTGTTAACACTCCTCTTACATTTCTACATTCTGATATATAAAGAATGATGTGATGCAAGGAAGTTTTTAAAATCAATGAATTAGATGACGTTTTAAAGTTCAAACTTCAAGGTATCTAAATGTATTGGTATATTATACAGATTAAAAGACTCGCTTCCACCTTCAGCATTATTACTACTTTATAATTCACTCATGCTCTCATATTTAAATTATTGTGTTGCTGTTTGGGGTAATTGTAGTCGAACTAAATTGGATAAATTATTTAAATTGCAAAAAAAAGCCCTTCGCATATGCCTTGGATGTCATTATCGTGCCCATTCTGCCCCACTGTTTAGAAAATTGAAATCTCTTAATATTTTTAATTTGTACTATTACTCCATTGCCCTCCTTGGTTTCTTCTACTTTCAAAATAAATTACCTGTTAATATTTGTCAGATGTTCACTCTTAATTACCAGATACATAACCACAATACCCGTTTTAAGGATTCTTTTCACTTATGGCCAGTAAAAACAAATAAGGTAATAAAATCAGTACGTCATAATTTCCCTGTAATTTGGAACTCCATCCCCAAATATATTTCTGACTGCAAGTCAATTAATTCTTTCAAAAAAAAGTTGAAGCAGTTTCTTTATCTCAAATATGTATAGTTACTTATCTTATGTTTATATTTGTGTTATATGTTTTTTGTTTTTTGTTTCTTTTTATTTAATGTTCTTTTTTTTTCTTTTTTTAATATTTGCTTTATATTATGCTATGAATGCTAAGGGAACTATGCGTGTACAAGGCCTCAGGGCTTTATTTATGTAGTTCCCCATTTCATTTCTAAATTTGTTCATGAATAATTTTGTATCTTTTGTATCAATGTAATTTTTTAATCGAGAATGAAATAAATGCGAATTCAATTCAATTCAAATGTTTAGTGTATTGGCCCTCCAGTATTCATCTTGCGATGGCACTATGCGTGCAGCTATCAACTATCTAACGTATTGACCTCTCAAGAGAATTATAAGAAATTTGATTATTCTAATTAAATGATTCCCTTCACTTGCTACCCCATGTATACATGTATAACGCAGTCATGATTTCTTTGACGTTCCTTAGAAACTTTTATCAGCCGGCTTTAATTCATTGTCATGGTTGACAGACACTCTTTGGCGGAAATCAGCTTAATTATATTTTTGAAATATCTGATGAATAAAAGAGACATTGTGGCAATATAAGAACACAAATAGGCTGGTATGAGATATATGAAAAGAAAGAAAATTATATTCGTGCAATAATGAGATCATATTTTCAGATCGCGAGGAATTTGATGAAATACTAGTGTACATAGATACATAATTTCGTTTTGGGATTTGGTATGACAGAAATCTCTTAACTCTGCTGCTCTCTTTTACGAGTATTTTCAATTTCGGTTCTTATTCCAGGTTATTTTATGGAAATAATCTGAAAAGAAACATTCAACAGAATAAATGTTTTTAAGACGGAGATATTGACTCATTGAAATTTGGGAGATAACATCAAACTTTATATTGAATTTTGTTTTGAAACTTGAGTGAGAGACGGTAAAGAAAAAAAAAAAAAAAAACACTTAATGAAAAGTTTATGATATCACATGAATATTTTATTGCTCATAGAAATTCTTATTAAATCTTTATATGACTAATGAATGAAATAGCATTTTCATTAAGGAAATAATTATGACTTACCATTTTTTATAGAAACAATAGATTTTATATGTATTATTTTATTATCATATTTTGATATAAATGTATGAAATTAATATTTCGTGATTCACTATTCTTCATTGTTACACTACCATTTTTTTTTTATACAACACTTACGTGGATCCTTGTCATTTGATTGGAGGATTGTTGGTAACATGATATTCAATAGATGTTCTATTGCACGGGCGTGCATTTTTGGTTATATTCGCCGTGCATTTTTGGTTACATGCAGACTGCGTACCTCTCTGCCGTGCGCGTATCCCTGCGTGTATCTGACGCGAAGGTAATCTGAATGTAATCGAGAAGACTTGACTCGAACTTTAATTTATCTGTAATATAAGGAGTCAAGCATAATTTGTTGATTAACGTTCTATTAGATCTTCTTCGATGTTGTATAAAACAAAAAATGAATGTTTTTCATTCGTTCAATAGTGCGAATATTTTCATTCGTTCAAAGATTAACGTCAATTCTATTCAACTCGGCTGACGCCTCGTTGAATAAAACTTTAATCTTTCAACTCATGAAAACATTCGCACTATTGAACTCATAACCATTCATTATTTTTATAATATAAATTATTGTATTTGGAGACAAAAAACACAATAATTTGATTTATTGAGAAACAAACTGAAAAAGATAATTGTATTTTGTAGTACATTTTTAAATCTGAATGATGTTTAAAAGTTTTATTTGATATTTCATTTTAAACATTGATTGTATTTAATGAAAAGTGTACTTTTTCCTCTCCCTTAGATAAACTGGGAGTAAATTGTATTGATTTCTTTGAAATTTAAAGGGATAGTTGAGTTTTATTGCAGAGGGCGCTACACAAAATATTTTGTTGTGAGATAATGAAAAACTGAATGTCAAATTTGAAAGAATATACAATTTAAATGACAAAATTATCTTTGTTTCATTTTAAAATCGGTTCAGAGACGGCTGAAATATCCATAAATATAACAATTTCTAATATTTGTGGTGCCCAACAAATATTCGGTAATTTTGAACCAGCCGTTGAAAAACGAGTTAGCGCCTTTTACGTTTTATTCCAGCCAATGCAAATATTGGCTTTTTGTTGGCTTTTTCGTGTTGGTTATAATATGCACAACCAGCCGGCCTGTGTATTGTTATTATTAATAAATTAATTAATGGTTACCGTATTTTTTTTTAAAGTGGAGCTGAATTGGTATGATCGTATTCAATCTAAATTCACACATGTAGGGGAATAAAATTACCTTCATAGCAATGTTATGTTCTAAAAGGACACTAGAAATGTCTTTTGTAGGAATAAGAGCAATAACCATGCACTTTGATGGCACTTGCGGTCTTAAACAAGAACTCAACTATCCCTTTAAGATATATCATGTAGATCAATTTAAATTAGAAAATACACAGAAAAGTAGAAAGAGTATAAATAGTTGTATTGATTTGATTGAAACCTCACTGACTATTGTTCAATTATGAGCTATACTTGTTCGTTAATTCTAGTAATTCTATACTAGTTCGGCATTTCTGTATTTTTTATGATAGTTTGTTTACAATAGTTTTCAAAGTCAACTTCTTGCTCACTGACTCACTTTTTTAAATCAAATTACTCACAACAATTCTGTTTATAAGTTGCTTGGACGTGATACGGGGTTTGTTTCGTGGCGTACTAAACTATGTTCATCACTGGATTGCCCCACATATTAATTTATGTACTTTATAATTTTTGATCACACTGCTTAATTGTGTTAAGATTGTTAATATTATTGCAAATTCCATTTTGACTCGTTGATGTAATATATTTCATACATATAATAATAGCACAATCGCCATTGCAGGAACGTTGATTCGGTCCCTCATTGTTCTTTATTACACATTTATACGACTTTGGTCATTCCAGAGAGGTGAAAGAAAGGAGTGTTAAATTTGTAATTTATTCAAACGCATTCGTGAGTTCTAAAGCGGAACAATGGGATGTGTAACATTCCACTTGGCTTTGAAGTTCCATGCTCCGAACCGCGCTTCCACTGCCGCAAATTTCGGAGGCCATGCACCAGTTTCATATTTATTACAAAATATAAAATAACTGGCAAAATTTTAGTGTAAATTATAAACTTTATATGGGGAATGTAATGGGAATAGTGCATCAAACAATTTTTTCAAATTTAGTACTCCGCCCTTCCTATAAGTTGTGTGCCAGAGTTGGTAAAAGAAAATTAGATCCTGACAAAAACTCAATATTTTAGGATAATGCGCTAATTTGTGCGTGTTTTAATGCCCCGTTATTTAATCCATGATATACAATCTTCGATAACTATAAGTTGGCTAATGCGTGTTTTCGCGTGTTTTCTGTATTCTTGCAGTTGGAAAAAGGATGAAATTACACAAGTTTGTGTTCGCTTGTGCTACTCAGTACACATTAAACAATTAAAGAGAAATCATTGAAAGGGACAGCGAACGGTTACTGTGATACCGTTTCTGATGTAGGAATTCTAAATCCTGAAATTTCATGCGCTCTTTTATCTCCCCACCTGGTCAACAGTTGCAGATTAGCGCATAACTTTTCAGCGGGTTGGAGCATGGGGTCAAATGAGAGCGGCTTGATTCCAGTCCTTCTCTATCACGTCCCTGGTCATTCGCAGTGTTCGTGGGTTGCCTGGGCGTGACGGGGGTGTCCGGCGGTATAATTTAGAACGCGGGGTCATCCTTTGTCATGTTCTGCGTTCCGGCGAATGCGGCGGTTGACAATGGGGTGATAGAATTGGAACCAAATACACGAATCGGGTTGTTCGTTTTATTGTAGTTTAAACTGGGTCAGTTGGTATCCATTGTTTTGTACTCAAATGTTCACATTCCATTTGAACTCTAGAATGTGCAAACTGTTAATGACTTGAACTTTGTTATTCTATTTCATGAACTTAAGCCCCCATCACACCAAACAAGTTATCACTACGTTCAATTATTTATGTTTTATTTTTTGTTACAATTAAAGTTGTACATTTAGGTGACGATCTGAATATTTGTTATACAACGCCTTTTTGGCACCACGTAGCTTCCCCCTCCCCCTCCCAGGCCACCATCCATTCAAGCTCCCTGCTTATGATGGTTGGTCTACTGCATTTATTTAATTCTATAATATATATTAATGTATAGTTAAATTATTGTCACATTTATATATTATGATTGTATAACTGTTCTATTTTAATTGCTTTATTAATTTTAATTTTATTGAAAAAATGTTCTTTGTCTATTTAATTTTGATTATGTTAATAAATGCAGAAATAAATCTGCCTTTAAAAAAAAATAACAAAATCAAAACAAAAAATCAAAAATGTTAACCACTTTTTTTTGTCAGAGGGACAGTTTTAGATGTGATGATTGCCTTGGTTCATATGGTGCGATTGTATTTATGATGTGAAAGTTGGAAGGATGAACAGTAACTCTATAATACTCCTATACTTCTTTCTCATATTACGTATGCTGAGAGCCAGAACGGTATGAACCCATTGGCCCGAATTCACAAAGGAGGTTTGTCGACAAACCTCCTTTTATTTCGACAAACCTTATTTTGTTTTTTACAAACCAAGGTTTGTAAAAACGCGTCGAAACTTATCCTCCTTTCAGTCCTTGAACAGATGATAATGGACTTCACTATTCATGATGTCCTGCTTTTAAACCTTCCCACATTTATCATGAAATTGTCAGACTAATGTGATTATGGTTCTCCCCGTCTAGACTGTGGGCTGACTTCTGAAAATGTGAGCCATTTTTCAATTCCGTGGTCCACAAATCCGAACCACACACTTTTACTTGTTTCTGGGGTACTTTTTGGTGCTGATTTAGATTTTTCCACTTGCCAACCCCAAAAACTACAAATAAAAGAGATATTTGGTAATTTATGCTAATTCATGCAAAAATGTGATTTCGGCTTATGTACACGTTCTTGAAGTTGTTTCTTATATGTAAAAAGATAATTTGAGTTGAGATTAATGCAGTTTATAATTTAAGCCTTGAAATATAGATGTTATTATGTATTTATTACAAGTATTAAAATAATGAAGATAAAATATGCAAATTTATGCATATATTTGTCCACTTGTTTTCACAGCATGAAACGGAGGAGAGGGAAAGTTATATTTTTGGTTGTGTAATGACAATGTTTTTTTTTCTCAAAGTAATCCAATTTATCTTGTCGACACATTCACTCAACAATCAAACAAACAAACAAACAAAAACAAACAAAAACAAACAAAACACATCCACAAACACCAGCAACTTTCTTGTATTAATTTTGGCGTTACGAGTCAGTACATGTATAATATTATGTCTGGGAATACTACACTAATTCGCACACATCTTCACACCCTATCGCTCACACATTAACTCAAACAAAAAAAAAAAAAAAAAAAAAAAAAAAAAACACTCACAAACACTAGCAACTTTCTTGTATATTACACCCTATAAAAGACTTGATACTAACATACACTGTATTTGGCAAGGCACATTAAACTTTGATTTATTTACACATTCATTTGGCATTTTTAATTCTCACAAGACTTATGAGTTTGGGGCATACATTCAAATTTCTTCTACAAACAAAATCATTTCTTTTTATGTCAGTGCTACATGACTACATGTAATATACTTGACAATGATGATTCATATTTGCTTGTTTTAGTGTCCTATCAATAATAGTTCAACAGAGAGAAGAAAAAAAAACTTTTGCAAAGAGCAAAGATGATAAACTTCAAATGGTTGAAAATATTCCATCCCCCCCCCCAAAAAAAAAAAAAAAAAGTTGGGAGAAGTGATAACATGTCTTTTACGGATGTCTGTTTGGCACTCTGCACTGTTCACTGCATTTCAATTTCCATACTTGCAATGCTTAGCATACTTATACGTGAAGAAGAAAAAAACAGCTCACAAACCAGATACTCATATTGCCAAGTGAAAACACTAATAATCACTTGTAAGTGAGGATATTTACATAAATTTTGACAAAAAACTTTTCTGAAATATACAGATCTTAGCATAAAAAGTATGTGTTCATGTCGTATACAGTAGCTGGATTGTATACGTGTAAACAAGTCCTATACATAGATAGGTTAACATATAGAATAAAAAAGCATACTGGATATTCTTATTGCACAGGTCCAAATCATACCACCGGTTGGTGCCCTCCTACATTTAGGAACGGTTGTCATTATCTGATCATCTTACACATCCTCCTGATGATTAATAAAGAAAAATAAGAAATACATGTGTTGACTTTCCTCTCAGACATAAAGTGTACAATGTATGTACTTACATTTCAAGTTACAATAAGCATAATCAACGCTCAAAATACACGGGGGCGGTGGGCGATTCGCCCTTGTGAGCTCCATAATCGCCCCCGTCAGGTTGCTCACGGGGGCGATTGCAAAATTAAAAATCGCCCCCGTGGAACTATAAAATAAAGATTATCTTTTCTGATATAACTTTAACACAATATTGAATATCAATTTTAAAACCTTAAACCAATGAAATTGAACTTAGATGGCGTTATCTCTCCCATCTCTATGAGTATTACCGATACAAAAAACGGAAGCTCGCACTATATTGTGCGGCCGTCAGCAGTGGCTATACTGCGCCAGTAGTACAGGTTTGCACGCTGACGCCCAATATCTGCTGGAGCTGGAGACGATCACGCAAAGACTGAAATATGCAGAAGTTTTTCGTTGTGAAAAGTGTGAATCCTCTGAAATCTGGTGATTCTAAAAAACCAGCAAATTATGTACCTCGACCAGTAAATCAATATCGAGAAGAAGAACAAGACCAAAGATGTTGCAGGGGCGGATCTAGGCGGTTTAGGGGGTTTAACCCTCCTACCCCCCCCCCCTCCTCCTCCCCCTTGGGCTGCCAAGTGAAAATGTGATGTGCATAGAAAAATGCCATCATGTGTCCAGACCTACACAGTATAGATGTCAGTAAAGCATCACTTACGGGGGTTCAAAATAGCACCAAAAAAAATGCTCAGCACGTTAGTAGATGCCAGGAAAATATCACTTACGGGGGGGGGGGGGGGGTCAAAATAGCACCAAAAAATTGCCTCGCCGCTTCGCGGCTCGTGGACGATGCTCCGCATGTTAGTAGATGTCAGGAAAACATCACTGTCTTACGGGGATTCAAAATAGCAACAACAAAAATCGCCTCGCCGCTACGCGGTTCGTGGACGATAAATGATAATGATAAAAAACAAGGAATTTAGGAGTTTCATGAGTACCAATTCAATGGAAATTTGTATTAAAATAAGAGCCCCCGTCAGCACTAAAAAAGCCCCCGTGAGAAGGCTCACGGGGGCTGTTTTTTTAGGAAGAGCCCCCGTGGACAAAAAATTAATTTGAGCCCTGAGCATAATACATTATTTTTTCTTTGCTTTTGGTTTTCGTATTCACATTCTTGCAAAATGTCCCATTTCATCTAGAACTTAGAAGGGACCAATAATTTCAATACAATGCTACACAAATTACAAATGAATGTCTCACTGTGTTACATAATTGAGTTTTACACATGAGCAACAACATGACGTGTAATCAATCCCTATTTGTATCTTTGAAATACTGCACTACATCCTACAACGTAACTGCAGTTATTGTATAAACAGGAATTTCTCATACTTTTGAGTTCATTTTAGTTGAAGTGCACATGATTGTATAACAATCATTTACACACCAATTTGTAATCTAAAGCAGTAAGCGAATTTAAGTGAAACAATTTCACAGTCATTTGTAAAAATACGCTTTAAAAGTAGATTGGTGTTCAATGAGGATGCATGAAAATAAGTTATGGAGAAACAAAATCTGAAAAATGCACAAGAAAAAATCAGGGACACACAAATACAGTACAGCAAATGATAAATGCTTTCCAAATCGAATACTAGTAGCCCATGCTATTACTTTTCCCCGGCAATGCAGCATCAAAATGTATTGATCACCCAACACTTCTTGTCAATATAACGCAATGTACTTCAAAATGACAACAGTTTTATGAAACTGAATGTAATCCTGGGCTGCATCATTTTCAATGACACAAAATATCATCTGAGTCCCCCATTTCTTCTACCATTTCGCCTTTGGAATAATTCACAAGAAAACAATTTCACATGATGAAAAGGATATGTGGAACATATAAGTCTATGCTATTTTATCACAAATGTATTATTATTTCAACTTCTAATCCCATTTGCAGCTGTGGAGCATCAAATTACAACACAAAAGCAACATGAATAATAAATACAATTAATACAACATACATGTACCAACACGTAATTTACAAGGTGTCGAAATATTAAACGATAAATGAACTTATTCACTGGATTTTTTTCCAAACAATGACACCCTTCCTTCTTACTCAAAATCAGAGTCTTCATTATCTTCATCTTCTTCTTCCTCTTCTTCTTCTCGCTCTTCAGCAGTGTCAGCAACTTGATTTTCACATCTTTCACAATTGCACATTTCATTGCACATTTCAGTGCACGTACGGACTACGGTATCATTATTGATTGGCAGTCTTTCTTGCAATATCAGCTTCTCTTGAACCAGAAATCTTGATCTAGCGAAGGCAACAAGTCAGAAACTTGGACCATCCTCGATCTACTATAGACTGAAAAACTATGACTTTTCCATCTTGATCAGAACATAAATGCATACAACAAAAGACCTTTTTGGTAGCAGACGTCACATCCATCCTTGTCCATGTTGTTTACAGGCTACAGCACACATGCAATATTTATGTACAACAACCAACCTGAATCATATTGTACGAGCCTGCTCATTTTGCATGCATTGTGGACTGTCTACTTCCCATACATAGACAAGCTACACACACGTACACACAACACAACATGCATGCATATGTACATGGGCATGCTGTGTGTGTGTGGCTTGGCCCTGCGTGCCCACGTACGGTCCATATGCATGCTGTTCACTAATATTCATATACACTAATCATGGATAGTTTTTATTCATTTTCCTTTTATTTTGTAAGAGCTGAGACTGGCAAGTGGTTTCAGATGTATTTGCATATTTTTAGGAAAATATTACAGCTGACAAAATGTGGTGCGAAATTGTGGTCACGAAACAAGTGATTTTCAGGTGTCAGCCCATAGTCTAGTCATCAATCCATGATTTTCTCCTGACATCGGGGCATATATTGAAATGAAATAGTCGCAATAAATCCTTATTTGTTTTCTACAATGCAACATCTATTTTTGTCCAGGTATCTCGGGTAAATATTGATTATCATCGTTTTTTTGTAAACTATTAACTTATTTATTGTAGGCCCTACTAAAGATAAATATACGAGGAGAGTCGTTGACGGCGCGGTTCTTGCTCTCTAGTGAGACTTTGATCAACAGCGATTCTTTAACGTACTTGACTCGAAAAATAAATTACCAAAGAGAAATTCGTGAAAAGATTAAATCTCTTTCTTAACCAGGCTTTCTTGTTCGAGATTATTAAAACGTTTCGTAAATAAATAAGTTGGCTATATTGCCTCGCAGAATCTTGTCCTGGCACATAACAGCGCCCCGAAGCCGGATCATGGTTTATGGTAAGGTTTCCTCCTTGTTTTGTATTTGATAGTCTGTTACAGTTCATCATCATTGCGTTCAGTTACATTATGTATTGTAACGTTTTAACATTTCAATTGGAGTCAACAGTCAAAATGAGAATGCGCAGATAAACTATTTCATGTTCATGGTCATAATAATTTTTATATTTACCCTTCATCGTTAACTTTGCATTTGAGAAGAAAAAAAAACATTATGTAGACTTAAAGAAAAATCTTACTGATTCTAAAGTATGATCATGAGAAGAAAAAAATACATTTGACTCGTGGTGTTTGAAAAAGCTAAATTTATCAGAGAGACTCCATTCTGTAGTGTACAATAATATTACGGAAGAATTTTATTATATAAAAATGTTTAGTACTCGCGAAACCACGAAAGAAATTGTGTCAGTGAAATGTATCCAACAAAGGCATGTTGGCTAAACTCAATGGAGTATTGATTAAATATCTGATCATTTTACTGACATAATCTGACTTGACTTGACAAGTGAGACAACCTTAATTTCCTCTCTACATTTAAGTGCCATTAAACCTGTAATGGATGTATAGCGCGGACAAAATGAGGTTTCAGCTATGTTTGTTAAACAGAGACCAATATATGCTATGCGAGTATCCATCTAATTATAATTGGCAAGGAAGGAGTATAAAGCCACCCTGCCACTTGCCCGCATTTTGGTTTGCGCATAGATCTTTCTCCGGGCACATGCGTCACTAAATGATACAATCAACACTACTGATCAAGAAACCAGAGTGTGTTGGTCTTGACGTGGAAGGAAACCACTTTGATTATACACGCACAAACCAATTTGTGTATAAGCCAGAATTATTGTGCTATTTCTAAATGTTTTGGACGATGTTGAACTGCGATAAAAGAGTAAATCCTGAACTTTTTTTTGCATATACTGTCTCTTCACAGTGTATTTGTGAATGCTGAAGGAGACTCCATATAACGTTCTTTCTAAAAGAATAACTGAAAGACTGTTATCTTCAACCTGTTACAACTTTATGGTCTAATCATCCAAACGAAGACAATGGCTCGATGGATTAACAACAACACATCTTTAATGACAGGATTCGTTACTGTCGCTACTTTTATGCCATTTTCGATGGTTTTGGAAGAAGACACCGCTCAAACTACCCAAAGTCAAGCATCCGATGCAGCCGCAGTTCCTTGGGTCTGGTTACCCATGGAGTGGCCCTGGTGGGTGATTGCTCAACTGTTCGCTGCCATACTCGGAATCTGTGGAAACCTTCTGGTGATGTTGGTGTTGTTCAACAAACGTAGGGCCCGTCGGTCAACTGATACTCTGATCGGAGCCTTGGCTTTCGCTGACTTCTTGACCTCTGTATTCTTCATACCACATCCGCAGATTGCTACTCTACCAAGTGATACATGGCTGGCTCAGGTCTACTGTCGTATCATTCATACATCCCTAATCATGTGGGTAGCCGTTAAGGCTTCCGTCTTTACATTGACTGCCATCTCTCTGGAACGTTACCTTGCCATCGCACATCCTTTCTTCTTCTTAAGAAATGTCAACCCTGCTCGCACCTCCATGCATGTGCATCTTCATTATATGGGTCGCTGCAATAGCGATGGAAAGCTACCTGGTTGTTGTAGGGTATGTAGCTGGGAATACATGTGTCGTTATCTCCACATCTCGGAGTACTGTATTCGCGATTGGTATTTCTGTTTTCATCGTGGAATTTTTTCTCCCGGTGATTGTAATGATCTTAGCACAGATCATGACAGCAGTTTTCCTTCACCGGCAATCACTTCAATTCCAGGAGGGTAACTTTAACAGCGATCGATCAAATGCTAACATGAACCATATCGTCGCTAGGAAACGCGTCATTCAGATGCTTTTCTTGGTCACGACGGTGTTTGTCTTCTGCTGGGGACCGGCTCAAATCTTCTATCTGACGCTCAACCTCAGACTTCTAGACCTTTCGCATTTACATGGTCTTCTTCATCGGTCCCTTGTCGTTCTCGCGTTTGCCAACTCCTGTGCGAATATTTTCATATATACCATTCGTTACCCTCAATTTCGTCAGGCCATGTGCGATATGTTTCGGAGTGATTCAAAATCAAAAGCTACACTCTTTGGACAAGTCACTGCAAAAGATCCAAGGAAGTCTACAAGGTCTCCATCAAATGTTTAAGGTGTCCGTGCTGATAATCATAAAGATGCACTTAGTTGAACCTGGTCTAACGTAGTCTATTGCAGGGGCGGCGATCCCGGGGGGACGGGGGGGGGGGGGGGGGACACGCCCCCCCCCCCTCATTTTTTTTAGGGGGGGATCATCCCCCCCTGGAAATTTGAAAAAGTGCAAAACAAATTGTATAGCATATACTCAATAATGACTGCAACACACTTTTAGGCTCCGGAGGGCCCAAGAGTGCAGCGTTTAGACTAATAAAATTGCAAAAAAAAATCTCGCTCGGTCGCTACGCAACCTCGCATAACATCCTTGTAAAAAAATTCGCATTTCGTCCACCCCGGTCATTAACAGAAATCGCCGCCCCTGGTCCATTGATATTAAAATAAAATCCCTATGTTCTCTCTTTATTCTGTGCTAGTTGTAATTCTGTCAAAAAATCAATGAACGAAACGAATCCAGATATGTAATCAATATTAGAGATTGATTCATGTATAAACGAAATCTACAAACATTCATTGTTTTCATAACTGGTAGATCAAGGCTATTAAATTAGAATGATGGTCAAGAAATTAAAACAATTTGCTCTGTTTTTATTGGGGTAAAATAGAATATTTGTATTATATAAAAATATGAAATTTGTTTTTAGTTTCTTTACAGTTTTCACGGTTTAATAGAAATTCGTTTAAATGTATGAAAACATGAAACATAAATTCTGTTTTTTTGTTTTTTTGGTTCATCATTTTTAGACTTTCAAAACATTATTATTATTATTATCAATATTATTAGTTTTATTTAAACAGGGTAGTCTCAATTCAAGTCCATTTCCGGACCTGCTCTCCCAGAGAGCCATGCAGTCACATAACAAACATGTACAATCAAAACATGAATTCAAAACATTCATACAAAGTTAAAAATATACATGGCATATACAATCAATTCAACACACTTTAACAATTATAAGAAAAAAACAAATGAAATACGTTTAATTAATTAAGGTCAAATTAAAATGAAAAGATGTTTACAAGAGAAACTGCCAAGTTTGAACATACTTTTTAAAACTTCATTTTAAAATCTGTTTAACATATTGGAATAAATAATGGACTGTTTAGAGCATAACGAGTAGAATATAATACTGGTCTTTTATTATTAATTGGAGTTAGATATGGTGGTGATAGGTTGTTGATGATTTAAAAAAATTAAGATGCATTTATGATATTTTATTCTTTCCTCTACTGACTGCCATTTCAATTTATTCATTAAAATATTAAATTGGGGTGTAAATATTCGGCACTACCCTGCTGGAAAGAACACACTCATTCACACTCATTCACAGTGTGAACCACACTGTGTTTCACACTGTGAATCACAGTGTGCTCCACAATGTTAAATTGTTGCTTTTTCACATTGTGGTCGATTCGTTTCACACTGTGGTTCACAGTGTGGATAATCGGTAAAGGAAAGAACCCACTCATTCACACTCATTCACGATACTGGAAAAGCCTTTTGCGAGATTGTATTCACAAACTTTATAATCCTTTCCATGATAAAAAAAACTGCCGTGTCATCTGCATATAAGGAAATCTTTGTCTTAGAATGGAGTTGCAGATTACAAATATCAATTACATAGAGGCAAATAATTAATGGCCCAAGTATTGAACCTTGTGGAATTCCTGATTTCACAGTTAGAAAATTACTCTTCGTCCCATTCAAGAATACACATTGTTTCCTAATGGATAGATATGACTCGAACCACTCGAGTTCAACTCCCCCAATACCATACAATAACATCTTCTGAAGAATCAGGTAGTGTGGTATAACGTCGAACGCCTTTTTCAGGTCAAGAAAAATGGCTCCAGTGACCAGACCTTTGTCCATATTATCAAGTATACCTTCGACTATTTCAATCAAGCATGTCAGAGTTGAATGCCCGGGCCTAAACCCTGATTGACGTTCACTTTAACAAATAATGTTTGTTTAAGTAAGTATATACCTGGTTGTGTACAGCCTTATCAAATCTTCGAAATTGTGGGGAGAACAGAAATAGGTCGGTAGTTAGTTAATTATATTTTGTTTCCACCTTTATGAATAGGGGTTATTTTAGCAACCTTGAATTCATGAGGAACGTACCCTTCTGACAATGAACAATTGACTCTAGCAATGTGTGGGGCAGCTATTTTAGATAGCTTTGAAGGACAATCACCAATACCAACTGCTTTTGAAACATCAAGCTTGGGTAGTTCTTTTAATACAACAAATTCTTCAATATCTGTATATTTGAATTTATGTTCTGTTTGCGATAAAGTTTGCAATGCATGTATATTGAGATGAGAACCATTCGCTCCTGTTGATTGGCTTTGAATATTATACATTAAGCAATGCTGCTACCTTTCCTTTGTCTGCTACAATTTGGTCATTTACAAGAATGTTATATTCTGACTTGGCATCTTTCTTTGGGAGTAAATTTTTGAGTACTTTCCAGTATTTGTTCATATCATTACCATTTTCAATGCAAAGATTCTTATAATATTGTTTCTTAACTTCTTGTTCAGTGCATTTGCCCTATTTCTGAATTCTTTTAACTTTTCCCAGTAGTCTGTAGTTTTGTGTCTTTGCTTTCATGATCTTGTAGGCATTTTTATTCACGTTTCGCTGATAAATCGTGGATTTTGGGTTCAATTTCAGCTCCCAGACTGGTTGTAGATAAAAATGCTGGTCGTCCACGTAGCAATAAACATTCCGTGTTTTCAAGGTAATATTTCCAGTTTAGCTCAGTGTTGGTTAGAGCTAGAACATAACACGTCCGCTCATCACGCTTGTCATGCTATCATGAACACGCACATCTTTTGGCATAAACATATTTGCAATCGAGCTGGTTTGACATGTATAAAACACACGCTATGATGTCCGGAAATAAAAATGTGTCTATACAGTTAAGAGTGCATGAAATAATACGAGCAAATATTTGATGAAGTTTTCAAGTCGGATGATGATGTGGGGAGGATGAAAACGTAATAGGAGTGAAACGTTCAAAGACATTAAGAATATTGCACTAAACGCACTTTATTTTTACCACGTCTACTGGTATTGATTGATTTGATCTTATACACTACGAAACAAACACACGCTTGCACTTGCACTGTTGATCCATACAACACGCTTTCAATTTATTATGTTTTATTTTTTGTTACAGTTAACATTTCACATTTAGGTGATGATCTGAATAATTGTTATACAACGTCATTTTGGCACCACGTAGCTTCCCCCCTCCCTGCTTATGATGGGTGTACAGCATTAATTTAATTATATAATAATATTATTATTAACATTATTGTCACATTTATATGTTATGATTGTATAACTGTTCCAATTTCATTGCTTTATTATTTTAATTTTATTAAAGAAAATGTTCTTTGTCTATTTAATTTTGATTATTCCCACTCTGAGTCAAATGAAGAAGTCAACAAATTTGTATTTTGTAAGTGTGATTGACCATGGTCTTTATTGAGAGTTGATTACCATAATTAACTCGTTTCAATCAAACTGGTCAGCAAAGGAATTATAGTGAAAACATAAAAAACAACAATGAATGCAAATCATTACTTCGAGCATTATAATATGTCGAGAGCGATCTGTAAGGAACCAATAGGGGGCCCAGTCGGGCGACAAAGTAATATCTCTTGACTAGCCGTAACAATTCTTCCATTCGCCTGGCCATGCGAACGGGCTTCCCCCATCTCTTGCTGGCTTTTTGCACAGACAAGAGGCATGGGTGAGCGAAGATGACTTCCAGCCGGACACCCTGAGCGTTACACACGGCATAAGCCAGGCAATCTCAGCTTCAACGGACAGGAACCCGCTCACCCCCCCTATACCCCAACCAAAAACGTGGTGAGCACAAACGACTTCCCGCTTAAGAACCTGGGCAATACTGATTGTATTCCCAGCTTACGGACAAGTCAGGCTCGTAAAATTGTATAAATACGGCAATAAAACAATCCTCTAATAACATCAAATTTTGTCTCCCCTTCCTAACAGACCGCTTGCTCTAGATTTACATTACCACAACAATATATTTCTTGTATAAGCGATTATAGGCGTCCAAATTCGCAAGAATGCCGCAAAATGGACAAATCAAATGCAGATGAAGTAAATAACATGATGTTCTCCCAAAAAGTCTTTCGGGAGAACATGAAGGCAGGAGTTTGATGACATTTTCTACTACACTCAAATGCGGGTGAAAACCGATCTCTCGAAAAACAGACTCTTTTGGTCAGAAAGGCGATTAAAAGAAAACAAAGGTAATAAAGTACGCCAATTGTATTTTCTGACCGTATGAAAATTTCGTATGAAAATTTCGAGTTCTGGAAAATAAGATCGGGGAAAGCCCCGCAAGGCCCGTTTTATGTTATCTGAACGCGACCAGGCGTAGCCCTTGCGAGAGTAGATTGTCATCAAACTATGCCACTAAACACTGTAAAGATAATTGTCCGAAATTTGCCCCATCGGGCTTCGAATTGAATAGATCAAAATATATCATGCCATCGAGAAAAAGCGCTCGAGGTAGCTTTTGACGCCCCTAACAAGCGGAAAAATATATGTCAACGAAAATCCTGTTCTACAAGTGAAAATGAATCAAGAAATGACTGAGGAACAGAGTTATTGCTGTTGCAACCCTGAACTGGTAGCGAACCAAGTAAGATAAACAAACAAATAAAGAAGCGGTATCACAGGTTCGACTGTACATTTATAGTGCCAGCCGGCCCAATAATGGCGGCCGGGGCGGTAAGGTGGTAAACAAAAATTGTTCACAAATTAAATGTACAAAATTCGCCCCATCGGGCTTCGAATCGACTAAATAAAGACATTTACTTGCAATTGAGAAAAAGTGCTCGAAGTAGCTTTTGAACGCCTCTAAAAAGCGGGACTATTATCATTATGTCAACTAAAATCATGTTATACAAGTAATGATGGATCAACAACAATACAAAATTGGACTGAGGTACCCTGATGCAACCCTGAACTGGGAGCGAAACAGGTAAGATAAGCAAACACATGAAAGCTGTATCACAGCTGCGACTGTACATTTAATTATCATCAATTTTATCCATTAGTTTAATGTCATGCCAGCCAGCCCAATAATGGCGGCCAGGGGCGGGAAGGTGGTAAAAAGTTTGTTCACGATTCTGACCATCTCTCATGAAGACCATAGAAAGAATGAAGCGAGCCGAGAGCACGCGGAGTATGGCGCGAACCTTTCTGGTTTTATTACTGACGCCAATAAAGTCTTTCACGACCCCCCTCCCTTGACCACGCGGCGTGTGGTCTACGGCTCGGTTCACACTTCTTCGTTCAGATTGGGAATAACCTGTTTTAGCTACTTTCGAGAAGTTCGCTAAAATGTATTATGTTAATAAATGCAGAAATAAATCTGCCTTAAAAAAAAAATCAACAAAAAATCTAAAATGTTAACCATTTTTTTGTCAGGGTGACAGTTTTAAATGTGATGGTTGCCTTGGTTTATATTGTGCGATGGTATTTATGATGTGAAAGAAGGAAGGATGAACAGTAGCGTCTATAATACTCCTTTACTTCTTTCTTATATTACGTATGCTGAGAGTCAGAACGGTATGAACCCATTGGCTTTAAGACAAACTTATCCACCTTTCAGCCCTTCAACAAATGATAATGGACTTCACTATTCATGATATCCTGCTTTCAAACCTTCCCACATGTATCATGAAACTGATGTGATTGTGGTTCTCCCCGTCATCAATCCTTGCTTTTCTCCTGACATCGAGGCATATATTGATATGAAATAGTCGCAATAAATCCTTATTCGTTTTCTACAATGCAAAATCTTTTTTTGTCCAGGTATCTCTGGTAAATATTGATTACCATGGTTTTTCTGTAAACTATTAACCTATTTATTGTAGGCCCTACTAAAGATAAATATACGAGGAGAGTCGTTGACGGCGCGTTTCCTGCTTTCTAGTGAGACTTTGATCAACAGCGATTCTTTAAGGTAGCCACAACTGTATTAGGGTCACCAAATTTGTTTTTACTTTAAAATTCAGTCTTTGTGGAATGTTATGGCTTGTTGAATGGTTTCTCGGAAAATCGTCATAAATCCTCAAATCTGACATCTTTAAAAAAAAAAAAACATACACTGTGATGTAGCTGAAAGTCTGCAAATTCTTATCAATTGATCAGTTTTTCTGAATAATTTGTGAAACCCATGAGGAAAAAGCTGTGACGGTGATCCAAGTAATTATCATCGCCATATTTTATTGGCATTGCAAAAATATTTGTAATTTAATGTTAATATTTGGTGTAAATATGATCTATAAATATATGATTTTTAAAAATGCCAACAAAATGAACAGTTTGACTTTCCTATATATGTAATAAGCTGCAATATCCATTGCAGGAACGCTGATTCGGTCCCTCAGTGTTCTTTATTACACATTTATACGACTTTGGTCATTCGCAGTGTTCGTGGGTTGCCTGGGCGTGACGGGGGTGTCCGGCGGAATAATTTAGAACGCGGGGTCATCCTTTGTCATGTTCTGCGTTCCTGCGAATGCAGCTGGAGCCAATGGGGTTATAGAATTGCAACCAAATACACGAATCGGGTTGTTCGTTTTATTGTTGGTATATAACCTGGGTCAGTTGGTATCCATTGTTTTGTACTCAAATGTTCACATTCCATTTGAACTCTAGGATGTGTAATGCTATACGGTCACAAAGGTTCGTACGAACGATAATTTCGTACGAATCCCCCTGTTTTTCCATTGTCTTTCCGAATTTCTATTGTCTGAAAATCGTTCGTACGGCGTTCGTTGCAGTTCGTAATGGCATTTGTGACTGAGGCATAAACTGTTAATGACTTGAACTTTGTTATTCTTTTTCATGAACTTAAGCCCCCATCACACCAAACAAGTCATCACTACGTTCAATTATTTATGTTTTATTTGTTGTTACAATTAAAATTATATATTTAGGTGAGGATCTGAATAATTATTATACAATGCCTTTTTGGCACCACGTAGCTTCCCCCCTCCCTGTTTATGATGGTTGGTCTACTGCGTTTATTTAATTCTATGGTAATAATTTATAGTTAAATTATTGTCACATTTATATATTATGATTGTATAACTGTTCTATTTTAATTGCTTTATTATTTTTATTTTATCAAAAAAATGTTCTAGGTCTATTAATTTTTGATAATGTTAATAAATGCAGAAATAAATCTGCCTTTAAAAAAAAAAAAAAAAAAATCTTTACCATTGTTTTGTCAGAGTGATAGTTTTAGATGTGATGGTTGCCTCGGTTCCCATGGTGCGATGGTATTCATGATGTGAAAGTTGGAAGGATGAACAGTAACGTCTATAATAGTCTTCTAGCCAGAACAGCATAAACCCATTGGCTTTAAGACAAACTTATCCACCTTTCAGTCCTTGAACAGATGATAATGGACTTCACTATTTATGATGTCCTTCTTTCAAACCTTCCCACATGTATCATAAAACTGTCAGACTAATGTGATTATGGTTCTCCCCGTCATCAATCCTTGGTTTTCTCCTGACTTCGAGGCATATATTGATATGAAATAGTCGCAATACATCCTTATTCGTTTTATACAATGCAACATCTATTTTTGTCCAGGTATCTCTGGTAAATATTGATTACCATCGTTTTTTTTTGTAAACTATTAACTTTTTTATTGTAGGCCCTACTAAAGATAAATATACGAGGAGAGTCGTTGACGGCGCGGTTCCTGCTTTCTAGTGAGACTTTTATCAACATCGATTCTTTAACGAACTCGATTCGAAAGAAAAAAATTACCAAAGAGAAAATCGTGAAAAGATTAAATCTCTTTCTTTACCAGGCTTTCTTGTTCGAGATTATTAAAACGTCTCGTAAATAAATAAGTTGGCTATATTGCCTCGCAGAATCTTGTCCTGGCTCATAACAGCATCCAGAAGCCGGATCATGGTTTATGGTAAGGTTTTCTCCTTGTTTGTTATTTGATAGTCTGTTACAGTTCATGATCATTGCGTTCAGTTTAATGTATTGTAACGTTTTGACATTTCAATTGGAGTCAACAGTCAAAATGAGTATGCGCAGATAAAATATTTTTTCCTGTTCATGGTCATAATAATGTTTATATTTACCGTTCATCGTTAACGTTGCATCTGAGAACAAAAAAAAACATTATGTAGACTTAAAGAAAAATCTTCCTAAATCTAAAGTATGATCATGAGAAGAAAAAAATACATTTGACTCGTGGTGTTTGAAAAAAGGTAAATTTATCTGAGAGACTCCATTCTGTAGTGTATATTAATATTATGAAAGAATTTTATGATATGAAAATGTTTAGTACTCGCGAAACCACGAAAGCAATTATGTCAGTGACATGTATCCAACTAAGGCATGTTGGCTAAACTCAATGGAGTATTGATTAAATATCTGATCATTTCACTGAGATAATCTGGCTTGACTTGACAAGTGTGACAACCTTAATTTCCTCTCTACATGTAAGTGTCACTATACCTATAATGGATGTATAGCGCGGACAAAATGAGGTTTCAGGTATGTTTGTTAAATAGAGACCAATATATGCTATGCGTGTATCCATCTAATTAGAATTGCCAAAGAAGGAGTCTAACTCGATCTTCATCGGAGATCACATGTATCACAAAATGATACAGTCAACTATAGCAACACTACATGATCAAGATACAAGAGTATGTTGGTCTTAACGAGGTAGGAGACCACGTTGATTATACACCTACAAACCAATTTGTGTATAAGCCAGGATTATTTTGTTGTTTCTAAATGTTTTGGACGATGTTATACTGCGATAAAAGAGTAAATCCTAAAATTTCTTTTGTAAATACTGTCTCCTCACAGGGTATTTGTGAATGCTGAAGAATTGTCCATTTAACGTTCCTTCTATATAAAAGAAAACCCGGAAAATTGTTATCTTCAACCTGTGACAACTATTTGGCCAACTCATCCAACGGAGACAATGGCTCGCTGGATTGACAACAACACATCTTTAATGACAGAAGTCGTTACTGTCACTACTTTGATGCCATATTCGACGGTTTTAGAAGAAGACACCGCTCAAACTACCAATAGTCAAGCATCCGATGCAGCCGCAGTTCCTTGGGTCTGGTTACCCATGGAGTGGTCCTGGTGGGTCATTGTTCAACTGTTCGCTGCCATACTCGGAATGTGTGGAAACCTTCTGGTGATGTTGGTGCTGTTCAACAAACATAGAGCCCGTCGGTCAACTGATACTCTGATCGGAGCCCTGGCTTTCGCTGACTTCTTGACCTCTGTATTATTCATACCACATCCGCAGATCGCTACTCTACCAAGTGATACGTGGCTGGCTCAGGTCTACTGTCGTATCATTCATACATACATAATCATGTGGGTAGCCGTTGTGGCTTCCGTCTTTACATTAACTGCCATCTCTCTGGAACGTTACCTCGCCATCGCACATCCTTTCTTCTTCTTAAGAAATGTCAACCCTGCTCGTACCTCCATGTGCATCTTCATTATATGGGTCGCTGCAATTGCAACGAATAGCTTCCAGGTTGTTGAAGCGTATGCAGCTGGGAATACATGTGTCGTTATCTCCACATCTCGGAGTACTGTATTCGCGATTGGTATTTCTGTTTTCATCGTGGAATTTTTTCTCCCGATGATTGTAATGATCGTAGCACAGATCATGACAGCAGTTTTCCTTCACCGGCAATCACTTCAATTCCATGAGGGTAACTCTAACAGAGATCGATCAAATGCTAACATGAACCATATCGTCGCTAGGAAACGCGTCATTCAGATGCTTTTCCTGGTCACGACGGTGTTTGTCCTCTGCTGGGGACCGGCTCATATCTTCTTTCTGATGCTCCACCTGAGACTTCTAGACATTTCGCATTTGTTTGGTCTTCTCCATCGGTCCCTTGTCGTTCTCGCGTTTGCCAACTCCTGGGCGAATGTTTTCATATATACCATTCGTTATCCTCAATTTCGTCAGGCCATGTGCGATATGTTTCGGAGTGATTCAAAATCAAAAGCTTCACTCTTTGGTGAAGTCGCTGCAAAAGATCCAAGAAGGTTTAAAGGGTCTTCATCCAATGTGTAAGATATCCATGCTGGTAATCATAAAGATGTACTTAGTTGAACCTGATCTAACGTAGTCCATTGATCATATAGAAAGCCCCGTGTTCTCTCTGTATTATGTGCTTATTGTAATTCAGTTAGAAAATCAATGAACGAAATGAATCCAGATATGTAATCAATATTAGAAATTGATTTATGTTTTTACGTAATCTACAGACAATCGTTGTTTTTGTATACCACGCCTTTGTGATCAAGGCTATCAAATTTGAATGATGCTGTTTAGAAAACAATCTGCTGTTTTTATTGTGGTAAAATAGAATATTTGTATTATATAAAAATAGGATTTTTTTTTTTCTTTACAGTTTACACGGTTAAAAAGACATTCGTCTAAAAGTATGAAAACATAAAACGTAAATTTTTATTTTTATTTTTGGTTCATAATTTTCAGACTTTTAAAACATGAACACGCACATCTTTTGGCATAAACATATTTGCAATCGAGCTGGTTTGACATGTATAAAACACACACTATGATGTCCGGAAATAAAAATGTGTCAATACAATTAAGAGCGCATGAAGTAATACGAGCAAATATTTGATGAAGTTTTCAAGACGAACGATGACATGGGAAGGTTGTATATATATAGGAGTGAAAAGTTCAAAGACTTTAAAAATATCGAACTAAACGCACTTTATTAGCGTGTTCTACCACGTCTACTGGTATTGGTTGAATCAAGAGATTTTGACGAACTGTACATTTCAAATATAATTTCTGCGTTGATAACACTCCTCTTAAATTTCTACGTTCTGAATATAAAGAATGATGTGATGCAAGGAAGTTTTTAAAATCAATGAATTAGATGACGTTTCAAATTGCAAAGGTTAGTGTACCGGCCCTCCAATATACCTCTTGCGATGCCACTATACGTGCAACTATCGACTATCTAACGTATTGACCTCTCAAGAGAAGTATAAGAAGTTTGATTATTTTAATTAAATGATTCCCTTCACTTGTTTGATACACAATGTATACATGTATAACGCAGTCATGATTTCTTTGAAGTTCCTTAAAAACTTTTGTCAGCCGGCTTTAATCATTGTCATGGTTGACAGACACTCTTTGGCGGAAATCAGCTTCATTATATTTTCGAAATATCTGATGAACAAAAGAGACATTGTGGCAATATAAGAACACAAAGATACTGGTAGGAGATATATGACAAGAAAGAAAATTATATTCGTGCAATAACGAGATCGACATACTTTCAGATCGCGAGGAATTTAATGAAATACTAGTTTACATGGATACATAATTTCGTTTTGGGATTTGAAATGACAGAAATCTCTTAACTCTGCTGCTCTCTTGTACGAGTATTTTCAATTTCGTTTGTTATTCCAGGTTATTTTATGGAAATAATCTAAAAAGAAACATTGAACAGATAATATTTGATTAAGACGGATATATTGACTCATCGGAACTCTGAAGATAACATTAAACAATGCATTGAATTTAATTTTGAAACTGGAGCGATGGACTGTATCGAAAGAAAGAAAGAACATCTCAAAAGAAACATTGAACAGAATTAATGTTTTTAAGACTGAGATATTGACTCATTGTAATTCGGGAGATAACATCAAACTTTATATTGAATTTTGTTTTGAAACTTGAGCGAGAGACTTTAAAGAAAGAAAATAAAAAACAAGCATTTAATGAAAAGTTTATGATATCACATAATTATTTTATTGCTCATAGAAATACTTATTAAATCTTTATATGACTAATGAATAAAAAGGCGTTTTCATTAAGGAAATAATGATGACTAAGCATTTTTTATACAAACAATAAATGTTGATATGTATTATTTTATTTTCATATTTTCATATAAATGTATGAAATTAATATTTCGTAATTCACTATTCTCCATTGTTACACTACCATTTATTTATTGTTATACAACACCTACGTGGATCCTTGTCATTTGATTGGAGGATTGTTGGTCACATGATATTCAATAGATGTTCGATTGCACGGGCATGCATTTTTGGTTATATTCGCCGTGCATTTGTGGTTATATGCAGACTGCGTACCTCTCTGCCGTGCGCGTATCAATGCGTGTATCTGACGCGATGGCAATCTGAATGTAATCGAGAAGGCTTGACTCCAACTTTAATTTATCTTTAATATAAGGAGTCGAGCATAATTTGTTTATTAACGTCTATTAGATCTTCTTCGATGTTGTATAAAACAAATAATGAATGTTTTTCATTCATTCAATAGTGCGAAAATGTTCATTCTTTGAAAGATTTACGTTAATTCTATTCAACTCGGCTAACGCCTCGTTAATTAGAATGTTAATCTTTCAACTCGTGAAAATATTCGCACTATTCAACTCATAACCATTCTTTATTTGTATAATATAAATTATTGTTTTTGGAGACAAAAACACAATAATTAGATTTATTAAGAAACAAATTGACAACGATAATTGTATTTTGTAGTACATTTTTAAATCTGAATGATATTTAACAGTTTTATTTGATATTTCATTTTAAACATTGTTCCTCTCCCTTTAATAGATAAAATAGGAGTACATTTTATTGATTTTCTTTGTAATTTAAAGGGATAGTTGGGTTATATTGCAGAGGGCGCTACACAAAGTATTTAATGAAAAGTGTACTTGTTCCTCTCCCTTAGAAAAACTGGGGGTAAATTGTATTGATTTTCTTTGACATTTAAAGGGATAGTTGGGTTCTATTGCAGAGGGCGCTACACAAAGTATTTAATGAAAAGTGTACTTGTTCCTCTCCCTTAGATAAACTGGGGGTAAATTGTATTGATTTTCTTTGAAATTTAAAGGGATAGTTGAGTTCTATTGCAGAGGGCGCTACACAAAATATTTTTTGTGAGATAATGAAAAACTGAATGTCAAATTTGAAAGAATATACAATTTAAATGACAAAATTATCTTTGTTTGATTTTAAATACGAAAAGAAACAGAAAAGTAGAATGAGTATAAATAGATGTATTGATTTTATTGAAACCTTACTTATTATTAGTTTGATCACACTGTCTGTGCACACAGTCTGCCCCACGAACACACACACACACACAACAGCAGTCAGTTGGTCGAAATAGCAATTTTTGTAAATTTATTTTAAAAAAACTGAACAATATTTTTAATTTTTTATTTCACATATATTTTAAGCATACCTTTAACTACAATTCTGTGTAGTTTCATTTTTATAGGCATTTGGGAAATATGTTAAATTAGTTAATTCGAATATTGTCTTTTCAACCATGTGTGACATGGCCCGCTGATCGCCCATTGACTCGCGCTGCTATTCTGCTTGGTGAAAATGCACCTCAATGTATAAAACTCCCGTACAAAAAATACAATATCCTCATGTGTTTCACTCATTCAATCAATTTGTTGTTTACACTCAAGGTAGCCACAACTGTATTGGGATCACTTAAATTGTTTTTAATTTAAAATTCAGTCCTTGTGGAATGTTACGGCTTGTTGAATGGTTTCTCGGAAAATCGTCATAAATCCTCAAATCTGACATCTTTAAAAAAAAAAAAAACATACACTGTGATGTAGCTGAAAGTCCGCAAATTCTTATCAACTGATCAGTTTTTCTGAATAATTTGTGAAACCTATGAGGAAATAGCTGTGACGGTGATCCAAGTAATTTCCATCGCCATATTTTATTGGCATTGCAAAAATATATGGAATCTAATGTTAATATTTGGTGTACATATAATCTATAAATATATGGTTTTAAAAAAAATGCCAACAAAATGAACAGTTTGACTTTCCTTTATATGTAATTAGCTGAAATGACCTAATTTGCATATTTGATGAATATTCATGATTTTGTTTTTCTTCAAATAAAATAAATTTCCATACCTGTTTGATATACATAGGCTTCACTGATGTATCATGTTCGGTTTTGATTTGATTACATATGCGCATATTAATTAGCACACCAAATGCCTAATTGCCAATTTGACAATTAGGCGGACTTAGTTATTTTCACAACTTTTTCATATCTGCAGAATCGCAAAAATGGCAAAAAATGACTTCTATTGTTAGCTTCTGTTTTCAAAACGGTAATAGATATATGAATTTTCTTTGTTGTATTTTTTACCACAAAGATGATATTTTAGTGTCTGATAATTTAATTTAATATTTGTGTCCAAGAAAGTAATGAATGAAGTTGTCAACTTTGTCAAATTTTGCCATTTTTGCCAATTTGACAATTTCTGGCAGGTTTTTCGGTAATTTTGCGATTTCAAAAAAATGATATAAAATCACAACGCATTGACCGATTTCAGTTCTGTTTTTTGTTTTTTGAATTTTTCATAAAGCTTGACCATTTGCAATCATTAAATAACATGTGTTTGTTGTACTTATTTTTGGTGTGCTATACCTATTATTATTGTTCAATTATGAGCTATACTTGTTCGTTAATTCTAGTAATTCTATACTAGTTCGGCATTTCTGTATTTTTTATGATACGTTGTTTACAATAGTTTTCCAAGTCAACTTCTTGCTCACTGACCCACTTTTTTAAATCAAATTACTCACACCAATTCTGTTTATAAGTTACTTGGACGTGATATGGGGTTTGTTTCGTGGCGTGCTAAACTATGTTCACTACTGGATTGCCCCACATATGAATTTATGTACTTTATAATTTGTGATCACATTGCTAGATTGTGTTAAGGTTGTTAATATTATTGCGAATTCCATTTGGCTCTTTGATATAATATATTTCATACATATAATAGTAGCACAATCTCCATTTCAGGAACTTTGATTCGGTCCCTCATTGTTTTTTATTACACATTCATACGACTTTGGTCATTCGCAGTGTTCGTGGGTTGCCTGGGCGTGACGGGGGTGTCCGGCGGTATAATTTAGAACGCGGGGTCACCCTGTGTCATGTTATGCGTTCCTGCGAATGCGGCGGGTGCCAATGGGGTTATAGAATTGGAACCAAATACACGAATCGGGTTGTTCGTTTTATTGTTGGTATAACTGGGTCAGTTGGTATCCATTGTTTTGTACTCAAATGTTCACATTCCATTTGAACTCTAGGATGTGTAAATGAACTTAAGCCCCCATCACACCAAACAAGATATCACTACGTTCTGAAAAATGTTGCCAAACGGGCTGAAACGGTGTGCTAACGGAGTGAACGTAGTAGCAACTGTTTATGATCTGTTTAAGAACTTCATGGAAGGGCTCGGTCTGTCTTGGACGGCAAGGGTGCTCTAGAACTTTGAGCCTGTTCAAAATTTTCCCCGTCCTGCAATTAGACGTAGTGACAACGTACCTAAAACGAAATGGACGTTTACTACGAACGGAATTGCCGTACTTCGATCCTACTAGGTACGTGTTACAACGTGACGTGGTCGAGCATCAATGAGCAGTACAGTCGGGTCAGTTTGTAGCACGACCGGGTCCGTTTGCTTGTTCATCCTGTTGAATGTCTTGATCTGCACAGCTTGAATCGTTGAACGGGAATGAGGAATGGCAGGAACGCACTGGTTTTTTGTTTTATTCCTCGAGCCAGGACGGGATTGCACACGCACTAGGAGCGCTTTTGAGCGCACTAGGAACGAGATGAGGACGAGTTGAACTGTTTCTGAACGGGGTTGTCGGGTTACAAACCAGTTAGAACAAGTTGCGAACTAGTTAGATTGAGATTGGTCGTATTGGGAACAAGAACTGGTTTAAACTGACAACGGACGGGCTTGGACTGCTTGGAAAAGGCAAATCTACCCGATCTGAACTTAATATGAACTGGCTGTGGACGGGGTACAGACGAGATGGACGTATTGAGGACTGTTTATGAACGAACTAGGATCGTAGTATAGACATTATTTAAACATTCTACACCGACCACAACCCGTTTTACGATTTTCTAGGACGGTTCCAGTACGTAGTGAGAACTAGTTTGATGTGATGGGGTTTTAGATTCGATCCCTTTTTTATTCTTTACTCCACGTGTACATAATTATGTTACTTTAGACTGCGTTATTATTCGTGACCGCTGTGTATTTGTGTTTGCACGATGACGGCGGGATGTTCGGTGGTGGACCGTGGGGTTATCCTTGGTTATTTTCTGGGTTCCATCAAGTACAGCGGGCACGAGTGAGGTAGAAGATTGGGATCAAATCAGTTAACGATATAATGCTCACATAACTTGTCACTGTTGGTATATTAATGCATTATTGTTCTTTTTTATATAGTTTTTCATTCCACATTATATACGCAGACAATGACCCCATTTACCTCCCATACTCTTATATATTCTCCATAGGCTTTTATAATGTATACAGACATTTACTTTTCCAGTCCGCAGTTAATCTGGAACTCTCACCTGCTGATCATGTACAATAACTTCCATTTGATTTTATTTGTTTATTTTGCACGAACTATCACACACTACAAACACAAATGCACGCATTTGCGTGCAGACAAAACCTTTCTTTTGTACCGAGACGTGATTCATTTAATTGGAACATTGTTCAATACTTTTAATCCTAGACAAAAAGAAATTGATTTAGAAATTGTTAGCGAAAAGGGCGCAGGAATGGTGTGACGCAAATGAAGTCACAATTAAGCTACAGAAAACAAACTATATGATTATGAAATCCAAAGGTAGATCAATAGATAAAAAAAGGATCTGTGAGAATATCAAGATCATATATTAAAGAGGTATCCGTTGCATCATTTGTTGGAATTGAAATTGATTGTCACCTTTCATGGAAAGAACATATTCAGACAATAAACAAATGCATACGAAAGAAAGTAGGCATTCTGTTTAAACTGAGACATTTGGTTCCCAAGAATATTATTGTGTTATTATATAAGGCTTGTATACAGCCTCACCTATCTTATGGAGTAGAAGTATGGGGGAGCACTTACAAAAGTATTCTAAATTGTATATATTTAAGTAAAAAAATGGCAATGAGAGCAATTACATTCAGTCCACTAAGAACAGACTCCAAACCTCTTTTTCAAAGTCCAAACAATAAATACTTTTCAACTTCATGAACTTATTGTATCAACTATTATGTATTATTTGGTAAAAAGGTGTTTTACCACACTCTTTAATCGATTATTGACAGGTGATACAGCACAGATATGCAACTAGGAGAAAAGAAAGTGGCTTACTCTATCAACCAAAATGTAAGAAAACGCAAGGGCAATTTTGTATTTCGTTTGTAGGAACAAAGCTGTGGAATGATCTCCCAGATGAAATTAGATTAAAAACATCCAGGTTATCTTTTCGGTGACATCTTTCCACCTACCTACTTTGTAAATGACGTGGGCTCAATCCCACCCACCCCCCCCCCTGTTCGTTTTTTCCTTTTTGTTTTACTTGTCTTCCTCTTGTATATGTATACACTTGCTTAACGATTATAGCTGCCTTAAGCTTTTACAGGATTTGTGCATGTACGCACATCTGTATGATAATATTTTTATTAATACATCCTTTTCATTTTTACGAACACATTGATGACTTTATTTATTTGTTCAAAGATTTGTTATCTTTCATTATAATGCTTAAACACTTAAACTTCGTGTGTGTTTTTTTCTTCTTCTTTTTCATTTTAGAAATGTAAACAAGTTACATGATACTGTATTATTCTGTTGTATATATGTAAATACAAAACAAGTTTTACATTCATATGTGTAAACAATTTTTTAAAAATATAAATCTTGCCAAAGAATGGAAGTACGCTCGACTAGCACTAACTTCTAGTTCCCATTAACAACTTCACCTAAATATAGTAATACACATATTTACGTACATATCTTTTGTAGATTTAAAGGGACTTTGTAACATTGTTCAGATGAGAGATAGTGGTGCTAAGGCAGTGACTTCAATGATAGATGTACAATTAAAGATAATCTGAAAATTTGAGCGAAAACGGACCATTATTCATGGTACAAATTGGGAAAAACTGATCCGATCGATTCCTTAATTCTCCCAACTATATTATTACAATTTAATTACATTTTAGGTGAATGGAAATCTCACAAAGCAATAAAATGGCTCTACATTCCATTCCAGATATTTAAATGTTGACAGATTTGTTATAGCCTGTTTTTATGTCTTTTTTTCATGGAAAAACGGTTGGGAAAATTCAAAAAATGGTTGGGAGAATTTAGATTCAGAAGCGCCGCACATCGACGCCCGTTCGAAAACCCGTTGAACTTTGTTAAAAATCTTCATATTGCGTGAATTAATTTCGGATTTGGGGCATCGTAGTTGGATAATCCATACATACAAACATAATTTTACATGTTTTGCATCCTGATTCAACAGATTTGTGAAATCAACGATCACAATGTTACTAAGTACCTTTAATAGTATGCAGAGCTATGTCTAAATATCGTTTTAAAACCATTACTGTTCAATCAACATTACTCTTATGTTATGTATACATGTATCAGTATTATTCTTTGCATTGTATGATTGTTCATATGAACTGTCAGCATTGTAATGTGTTGTTGTTAATAAATTCAATTCAATTCAATTCAATTCGATAATGATATTATGGATAATCATGTTTTGATCCCGGAAATTGTGGGTAATATTATACGAGTGATGAGTTTAATTTTACTATTACTTCTCAAGAAAACAATAACAATAATAATAACAATAATACAAACTAGAAATTTAATTCTTCATGAGGACGAAATAGGTGGTCCCTCTTCAAATCTTATGATATATTTGAATATATATAGAGAAAGGGAGAAGTTATATAGACATATAAACGATGGTGATCATGATGATGATGATGATGAACATGATGATGATCATGAAAATAATGGCGATGATGATGATGATGATGATAATGAGAATGTTAGATGATGATAATGATAATGTTAATGATGATGATGATATTGATGATGATGCTGATCATCATCATGATCATGAGCGTGATTCTTACATATGATTGAAAAAATGAGTGGATATTTAGATAGCATATAGTCTCAGCTACAAAATACTCAAAAATCAACAAAAACCAAAAGGAAATAACGGCGATATTGCTCGCAAAAGACAGGAATGTAGAATCCAGATTTGAGAAAAAGTCATCTCCCATAGGGATTACACGCAAAAAGCAATGGATCAAGTGATAATAGGGTAATAATAAAGTAAATATGGTTGTTTATTACATTTTTTGCGATTCTACGTGTTTTAATATTCAAAGCAGATGGTAAAGTGAAGGGTCAAACTCAAATGAAAAGACAAAAAGTGAAGAAAAAAATTGCTGGAGAAGCCCGGACTCGAACCAGAGATCTCGAGGTCGGAAGTCAAGTGCGTTACCGATATACCAAAACATTTCCCATAGCGATTACACGTGAAAGGAAAATGGAATTCTCAAATCCCACTTTGCGAGTGAAATATGAGCATGATCCCGGCATCTGATCGAAAAATAAAGGACATATTGGTGATAGCTTATTGTCTCAGCTACAACATACTCGAAACTCAGCGAAAACAAAGCTTAAACGACAGAGATATTGCTCGCGAAAGACGGGAATGTAGAATCCAGTTTTGAGAAAAAGTCATATCCTATAGAGAATACACGCAAAATGTGAAAAATCGACATGCCTCCTTTAATCGCAAAATTACGCCATAATGCCTTTGTCAAAATATAAATTGTGAATACTACATTTGTTGAAAATTTTCTCAGCTAGAACATATCGAAATTGGGAAGAAATCGATTAATATTTACAGAGATACAATCAACTTTCCAAAAATATGCTGACGTCATAATATGCAAATTGAAATTTTGAGTTCGGAGGCCATTATGATGACGTCTTGAGCTAATTGAGGGTCAAATGAGACATGAAATCATATCTCCGACTCATAATATATCCAAATATGAAAAAAAACTTGGGGTCAGGAAAAATTCCTCTATAGGGCCATGCATTATGGTTCAAGGCATGCCCACATAGAGGATTTTATTTATGTTCGGGGTCGGGGCAAAATGAATTATTGATAATTTATTGCATTTTCTTTCTTTTTTTGTATATGTGGGGGCGGCGACGTACCCTAGCCCCCGCTGCGTACAGTCATGATTCAGTGGCTGAGCAATGTCCTCGTTACTGTGAGCCCCCGGGATCAAAACCGTGTCGATGTGTTATATTAGTGCCCTTTTATGAGGCATCAATCCTCATTACTGTCAGTTATGACTAAAGGACGTGGGTCCCCTAGTTGATTAGCATAGTAGCATACACATACTTTAGCAGTCACGCAAAACAAACACTCGCAAATTAGTATTCAATAAAATCTGAGAATGTATACTATTATCTAGATTTATTAGGAATAAATCATTGTCAAAATCATTTCATAAATTGGGGTAAAATTAATTATTCCACCATTATGACCAACAGTGTAATAATGAACAATCTGTTTTTTGGGTCTCAACAACTATTTATGAAATTAAACAGTCATTAAAGTGTAATAAAACAAATGAATATGATGATATTAGTTTATATTTGTCAAAAAAGATTATTAATTTTATTGCTCCCCCGTTGTGTTATATTTTTAATTTATCTCTCACAAGTGGATTTTTTCCTAATTTGTTAAAACATATCAAAAGTAATTCCTATACATAAAAAGGATGACCCCTCTCAATTGATCAATTATATACCAATTTCTTTGTTACCGAGTATATCTAAAATATTAGAATGAATTGTACATAAATATTATATTCATTTTTGAATATCAATCATATATTAATACCTAACCAATATGAATTTAGAAAAGATCACTCAACTGACTATGCAATTTTGCAATTATGGGATAAAATTACTAATTCATTCGCTAAGAAAGAACACATTGTAGGAATGTGTATGGACTTGTTTGACACCATAGATCATGGAATATTGATTTATAAATTAGAAGCTTATGGAATTAGAGGCACCGTTCTTTCTTGGTTTAAAGACTATTTAAATAATAGACGACAGTTTGTTGATGTTAAATGTAATTCGTCGTTAACTTCAAAATTAATGTAGAGTGCCACAAGGGTCCATTTTAGGTCCCTTTCTCTTTTTGAATTATATTAATGACATTGTAAACACATCACCACTCTTAACCAGGCGCGTACGCAGGGGGGGGGGAGGTTTTGTTTTTTTAATTCGAATTTTTTTACCCGATTTCAAATTGTTAACCCCCCCCCCCCCCCCCACCCTTAAAAAAATCCTGCGTACGCCACATATATTTTATTTGCAGACGAAACTTATATATTTTTTTCACATACAGATTTAAATACTCTCATTGAAAATTTGAATTATGTAATTAGACAAATTATCTATTTGGTTGAGATGTACTAAACTATATTTAAATATAAGCGAAACCAACTTTATATGTTTTAAGAGTTTGCACTCTACACACGAACTTGCTGATAATATATGTATTGATATATAGGATCCTTATTGTGCAAACAAATTCAGTTAAATTTCTAGGCATAATAATAGATTCTCAATAATTTGAAATGGCATCCCCATATAAATAATATTTGTGCTCTTGTCTCTAGGGCTAAAGGTATATTATATAAATTGAATATTTTCTTTCAAAACAGACAAATATACGGGATATAATTCATTACAACTCCGTTATATATCATACTGTAACATAGCATGGGGAAATACTGTAACGAAAATTAATGTAGTATTTCTTCTTTAAAAGAAAGCATTACGTACATGCACTCATGCACATTATTGTAGCAAACACAGATTCTATACTTCATAAAATTAATACCCTGAAAATAAATGATATTCACACCTTCCAATCAGCAGTATTCATGTATAAATTTGCAATCAATATACTTCCAAAACCATTCCATACCTTATTCACATACAATAAAGACATTCATTCGTCTGACCTTCACCTTAATGATCCCAAAGTGTTAATAGCCAATAGATCTATAAGACATCATGGGCCCTCCAATTGAATATTTTACCGGAAAACATAAAACAATGCATATTCCTTTATTATTTTAAAGCCCATATGAAAAGAAATCTTATATTGAAATATTCTTCTTAGACTCCTTCAAAACATGATCATTTTATTCATGCAATTGTTTCAACTCTTTATTTACGGTTTAATATTTGTCGTCTTTGGTACATTATTAATATTATCCATTTTTATGGCGCGCAACGTACAGGAGTCAAATACATGTGTTTTGCACCCGCACGTACATACACGCTATAGTGCACCCTTTGATCTTATACACTACGAAACAAACACACGCTTGCACTTGCACTGTTTACCCATACAACACGCTTTCAATTATTTATGTTGTTTTTTTTGTTACAATTAAAATTATACATTTAGGTGTCGATCTGAATAATTGTTATACAACGCCTTTTTGGCACCACGTAGCTTCCCCCTCCCTGCTTATGATGTTTATTTAATATTATAATAATAATTTATAGTTAAATTATTGTCACATTTATATATTATGATTGTATAACTGTTATATTTTAATTGCTTTATTATTTTAATTTTATTGAAAAAATGTTCTTTGTCTATTTAATTTTGATTATGTTAATAAATGCAGAAATAAATCTGCCTTTAACAAACAAACAAAAATCCACACGAAAAAAATCTAAAATGTTAACCATTTTGTTTGTCACAGTGACAATTTTAGATGTGATGGTTGCCTTGGTTCATATGGTGCGATGGTATTTATGATGTGAACGTAAGAAGGGTGAACAGTAGCGTCTATAATACTCCTTTACTTCTTTATCATATTACGCATGCCGAGAGTCAGAACGGTATGAACCCATTGGCCCGAATTCACAAAGGAGGTTTGTCGACAAACCTCCTTTGTGAATTCGGGCCATTGGCTTTAAGACAAACTTATCCACCTTTCAGCCCTTGAACAGATGATAATGGACTGCACTATTCATGATATCCTGCTTTTAAACCTTCCCACATTTATCATGAAACTGTCAGACTAATGTGATTATGGTTCTCCCCGTCATCAATCCTTGATTTTCTCCTGACATTGGGGCATGTATTGATATGAAATAGTCACGATGAATCCTTATTCGTTTTCTACAATGCAACATCTATTTTTGTCCAGGAATCTCTGGTAAATATTGATTACCATCGTTTTTTTGCGTTTTGAGTCGTTGACGGCGCGGTTCCTGCCTTCTAGTGAGACTTTGATCAACATCGATTCTTTAACGTACTTGACTCGAAAAATAAATTACCAAAGAGAAATTCGTGAAAGGATTAAATCTCTTTCTTAACCTGGCTTTCTTGTTCGAGATTATTAAAACGTTTCGTAAATAAATAAGTTGGCTATATTGCCTCGCAGAATCTTGTCTTGGCTCATAACAGCGTCCAGAAGCCGGATCATGGTTTATGGTAAGGTTTCCTCCTTGTTTTGTATTTGATAGTCTGTTACAGTTCATCATCATTGCGTTCAGTTACATTATGTATTGTAGCGTTTTAACATTTCAATTGGAGTCAACCGTCTAAATGAGTATGCGCGGATAAAATATTTTGTCCTGTTCATGGTCATAATAATTTTTATATTTACCGTTCATCGTTAACGTTGCATCTGAGAAGAAAAAAACATTATGTAGACCTAAAGAAAAATCTTACTAAATCTAAAGTATGATCATGAGAAGAAAAAAATACATTTGAGAGAGACTCCATTCTGTGGTGTACAGTAATATTACTGAATATTATTATGTGAAAATGTATTACTCGCGAAACCACGAAAGCACTGTTGTCAGTGACATGTGACAATATACAAGGGCATATTGACTAAACTGAAAGGAGTATTGATTAAATATCTTATAATTTCACTGAGATCATCTGACTTGACAAGTGTGGCAATCTTAATTTCCTCTCTACATGTAAGTGTCAATGTACTTGTCATGGATGGATATACATGGCGGACAAAATTAAGTTGTACACTGTAAAAAAATAATAGTCGAAATAACTCAATAAAATTGAGGAAAAGAATTGCCTTATTTTTATTAAGTAAATATTACCTACGGCATCTTAAGTAGAATTTACTTATTTTGCTGAATAAATTTTTACTCAGTTAAATCGAGTTACATTAACTTAAATAATTTAAGTATTGTAATCATTTTAGATAATTAAAAAAAAGCTATGATAGGATTACATATTGCACGATTTGGTACCCATCGAATCTAACAAGTAACATCCACCAATCATTCACTACTTCTACTTAAGATTAATCACTAATCACTAACACTACTTCTATTTAAGATTTAACCGTATATATATATCTACCACCATCACAAACTATTACATACGCTTCAATTCGACACATATTGAAAGGCTCCAAATTTTATATATACTTGATCGTAGCATCTTAAAAGGAAAATTGGTTGACAATTTCCTGAAATATCAAGTTTTGATTTGTTTTGAACTGGGTAACAATTAAAAATTGTCTTGTCTTTGCTTAGCCATGTTAAATGAATTAGTAAATGTTTTAAAGTCCTTAAATTTTCATTCAACCACAAAAAAGAATTGTTTTATTTAAAAAAGAGTTTAATTTGGTCTTAATTAATATTCATAAATTATGTAAATATTTCTATTACGCACTGCATCGGTCCTTACTTTAAAAAGATAAGAATAATCAACATAAATTGTTTGAGTAATACGTACAATTTCAGATTTTGAGTTAAAATTACTAAATTAATACAAGCTGAAATTACTTAAAGTTCTTAAGTATTTGATTTTACTTAAATATTCCACGTATGTTCTACAAAATTGAAAGTTTGAGTTAGCAAGACTTAAATTTAGTGCGTAAGTGGCAAAACTAATGTTTTTATATAATGAAGTATTTATTATTAAACACGTATTCGGACTCCTTTTTGCGCAATTTGTCAAGAATTCTGAAAACGTTTACATTTGCACGTTAAAAGAAGTAGACGCGTCAACATGCAGCGCTGTTGTAATTTAATGGGCTCGTCATGCACTCACAAGCATTGGGCACTACGGCATGATAACATGATTTGCAGAAAATGCGTTCGAAGAGGGCTGCGCTCAGATTTGTGAATATATCGTTGCGTTTAAATCTATTTATTTGTCCATTAAACATATAGTATTCCCTCTTCTTCTTCTTCATCTCTTTTTATTTAGAAATATTTTAAAATACACAATTTATAAAAAGTAAAAGATTTGTATGTAAATCTCTGTTGCATCAAATTAATATAAAATAGTTTATCAGCCTACATTGACGGTTATAATATATGTCGGACATTATACTTTAGCGAAAAGATATAAACGTGATAAAATTAAACTAAAGAAGAATCCAGAACGGGGGCGGGGCCGGGGGGGGGGGGGGTGAAAGGAGTGACACAATAGCATAATAATAAATAAATACAGTACAGACTACGGATGCACTCAACTTTCTCTCTCTCTCTCTATCTATACATCTCTCTGTCTATCTGTCTGTCTTTCTCTCTCTGTCTCTCTCTCTCTCGCTCTCTAAACAGATGATATAGGGAAAACGAAATAGTTTGTAAGTATTGCTTGGAGAGCAAAATAATTAGTCTGTTTTATTTACTAATGTAAAGCGCTTTGATCATGGTTTATGTCAAGGTGCTATATAAATATCAATGTGTATGAATATATTTTCAAATTTTGACAATTATAGTTTGTAAATATATGTATTGACAAAGTACATAAGAACGACACAAAAATGCTGGGAGTATTTTGGACCTACATAGAATATGCGAAACTGAGCTATGTCTTTGGCCCATGATCCCACAGCTATTAAAGTTACGTAAGAGGAACAATGAACGTTGCGGAGGGTACAGGTCGTTGTCGTGGTTATAAACTCCAAAGAGCGGAAGTGAGGTAAGGGTATCTATAACCCTGTTTTTGTTGTTTTGGGGGGCGGGAAGGGTCTTGTTATTCTTGCAGTTGTCGTTGCTGTTTTTTTTAATTTTTTAATGGGACCACGTTCCGACATACTCATAAATAAAAATCATATTACGTAAAGCCAGACTTTACCCTATCTGAAACAATCATTCAAAGGCAACAATCATGCAAGATGATTGTTTTTTCTCTCTTTCTATGTGTGTGCATGTGTGTGTCTCCCATTCACACACTCTCTCTCTCTCTCTCGCTCGGTCGTTTTCTCTGTCTGTCTGTCTCTCCGTCTTTCTGCCAATGTTGTTCCGCCATTTGCTTGTTTGCCGGCACAATTCCTTCTTTGAGATAAATTATTATAACATAATAATGATGTACACAATTTATTATACCGTTTGTTTATTATAGGGAGCGAAATAGAAAACGAACGTCTGATAATGTCGAAATGCGAAGAATATTAATGTACAATAATTATACAAAGTAAAACTTTTGAATGAAAATCTCTGTTGCATCAAATTGATATAAAAAATGTTTATTATGCTATATTGACAATACTGTTATGCGTCGGACATTAGTCTTCAGCGAAAAGATATCTATATATAAAAAAGGACAAACTAAAGGGGAAACAAAATCGGAGCTGGGGGGGGGGGTGATCGGAGAGACAAATATCATATAAATAAATACAGTACGGACTACCGTGACGTCCAATTTTCTATCTCTCCCGCCACCTCTCTCTCTCTCTCTCTCTCTCTCTTTCCCTCTCCCTGTCTGTCTCTCTGTCTATCTGGCAATGTCGTTTTCCATCTTCATTTTTGTTTAATAATGTTTCTATTCCTTCATTTGCTTGTACCGTGTACGCCGACAACATCTCTTCCTTGAGATGAATTATTATAACATAATTATCCCTTGTGATGTACACATCATACCTTATATTTATTATAGGAAAATCCTGCGTACGCCACTGGATATGACATGAACTTGTATACAGATTGCAAAGCCGATTATACGCGGCCAATTTTACTATACTTTTTTTGCGAAAATTTGTCAAATTAGAAAGAGTATACAATTTTTGTTAATGATAGAATTAACGTAACTTGATCAAAAACGGTTCAGAAACAGCTGAAATATCAAAAAATACATCCGTTCAGATTTTCGTCGATTCATATCTATACTAACTTGGGGGAGGGTATGGAAGAGTGTTTAAAAAAGTCACTTTAGAATTATTGTTATTATTACCATTAGTATTGTTATAATGCATTTTATAAAGATTTCCTTTACTGATCATGACGCACCGTGAGTTCATTGATTACCAAAACAATGTCAAACTCTCCCGTCTGACTATTGCAAAGAACGGCATGAGAAGAAAAGACACGAAGCAAAAAGAATACATTTTTATTTTAATACGATATGGGTTGTTTATTAGAACCAAGTCAAGAGAGGAGAAGAAAAAAAAAGGATTTGACTGACAAAATATAAGTGCTTCCAAGCTCAGGCTGTGGCAATGTGCTACAAGTAGCGTGAATAATGACGGGAGAGAATGATAATTCTTTTGTCCATTACGACGCTAGGATAATATCGCGACGTGGAAATTATACAAATATGTTGATAATCATTCGAATTACAAACATACACAACCGTCCCAAACAGTCATCAGTTTTCCGACTATAACCGCATACATGTATTCATTCACTCATTTTTCTTTTACTTTTTCTTGTTGGGGACAATCAAGCTCGCAATTAAACAACCATTCATCGTCATCTTTATTTCACATTCCATACAGTCGTCACAAATTTTAAAAGGAGGCGTATTAAACCAACAACAGAAAAAAAATATCATAATTTATTCTGATCAAGATGAACGAGTGTGTTGATTGCCCCCCAAAACAAAAACGCTCCCACTAGACAAGTTCAGGCTGTGCTGTAGCAATGTACATCGCAAAGCTTCCACAATAATAGGAAAGATAATACCCCCGCCCGTTGCGACGCAAAACGGCGCGAGAAGAATAGATCGCAAAGCGAGAAGAATACATCAAGTTTTTACAAACAATGGGATGTTTATTAGTACGAGAACATGAAAAGGGAAAGGCAGGCTTTGGCTGACAAATACTTTCTGCATAGCAAGTTTAAGCTGTACCGTTGTGCATCGCGCATCACGAGCGAGAACAATGGCGGGAGAGATAATCTTCCATCGTCTGGTAGGGCGCAAAAGGGCGCAAGAAGAATAGAGCGGGTTTATACCAACAATAGACAGTTTCTATTCATATGCAAGAATCAGGTGAGGGTAACTGTCACGCCCCTTTGCGCCCCTTTGCGCCCCTTTGCGTTTCTTGAGGCGCAACCTTTCTATTCATGGCGCCCCGACGCGTTCGGGCACAGTCGCAACTTTGGAAGGCTCCCCTAAGTAAATTCTACATGGAAAAAATACGTAAAAATTACCAATGAACAAATTCTTTTTTAAAATGTAGGGTCTTTTTTAATAGAGACCAATATATGATATGCGAGTATCCATCTAATAAGAATTACCAAGGAAGAACTATTTTAAATGGAAAGTTTACATTAAAAATAATTGTGGGGAAGCGCAACGATGCACAGCTGTCCAGGTGAATTCTTAGATCCTTTAGATGGCAATTCAGATACCAATAAAACGATTGGATTGTGTAGAGAATGGCTTTCATATCTTCTTTAAGGTTGATGACGTTAATTTTTCAAAATTATGATGATAAATGGTAAACTCTTTATCCAACCTATTCCAGATATGGCGAATGTCATCTCGGTGATTGTCCATGGATGGATGCTCTTGTGTTTAACCTTTCCATTCTTCAACGTTTCACATGGTGATGATCACACCACCAGTACAACTACACCCCACCCGCTTTTTAGCCCAACACAAGTACTGCCTTCAAATAACATATCTGAAGTTACCTACTATAGCATAGAAGACACAGAAAAGGAGAATTGTACAGCCTATGACTACGACATGACGACATTCGAGACAGATGCAAACACCAATGATGGTGACAGTGTCTTTAAGTCAAGTGGAACGTGGTCCTGGTCCCCAATGTCGTGGTCGTGGACTTCGATTCTCCGACTGAATTCTGCCATCATCGGCATCATCGGGAATGCCATCGTCATCATCGTCATTTTCAACAGTCGAGTCTCTAAAAACTCCACCGATATCCTGATAGGGTCCCTGGCTGTGGCTGATCTGTTATCATCTATAGCCATCATCCCTGTCCCTAGGATCAAGTACGTCCCATCGACATGGCTTGGTGAGGTCTACTGTCGAGTAGTCAACGGACAGATCTTCATGTGGTTTTTCGTCAATGCATCCATCTTCATTTTAACCGCCATTTCTGTAGAGAGATATGTGGCGGTTATATATCCATTCACATTTCGCCGTATCTTTTCGATGCGTCGTACGACAATCTACATCATTCTTATCTGGACGGCCTGCGTCGTCAATCACGTCATTTGGTTCTATTTCTTCATCAAGGTACACCATGCTACTCACACATGTCAGGTGCCAACAGACCCACAGTCCTTACGGCTTATTGGTGGATTGTCACAGGTCACATTCCATTTCATCTGTCCTCTATTCGTCATGGTTATCACCCAAGCAATGATCATCATCACCTTGCATCGTCAGGTGAAGCGCTTCAAGTGCATGAACGGCTCCAAAGAAAGGACAACCCATGCCGTGAAGTCACACGATGCTAAATGGAGAGTCATCAAAATGTTTCTCATGGTAGTCCTCACTTTCATTGTATGTTGGTCTCCTGGTCAAATATCATTTCTCCTTTACAGCGCACAGATCATTGGTCCTAGGTACCTCTATAGTCCTATGGATCGTATCTTTACAGTCATGGGGTTCTACAATTCCTGTGCTAACCCTATTATCTATACCATCAGCAATGCCAAATTCAGACTTGCCGTCAAGAATGTGTTGACGCGAAAAGGTAGCGATAATATATCTGTCTTTGGAATCAAACCAGAAACAGATCACCCTGATACTGGAATGACGTCTGTCCATAGCGCTTGAAACCTGCCGAATGGAGTCGAATCTATAAATGTGGGCCGGTATTACCATCATGCCCGTTGCAAACGAGACACGGGGCGTCATTTGCTTATTTGGTGACGTAGCAGTGCGTCAGTGAATGGCGCAGTCTTTGACGCAACATGTGAGAGTGATCTCGTTGAAGGTGAATGCAAGGAGAACATTGCAAAATAGTGTTGTGTCTAGTTATAAGTACAGGCATTATTATTACTTCACGTCTTACTCCCACATTGAATTTCCTGATTACTTCTTAATTCATCGCCTCTCTCCCGTGAGTGTTAACTAATATGCATTTTCAATGGCATTAATCTTCTCCTTTCCATAACAACAATAGGATTTCTGGTCAACGTGGAATACTCTTTCTAACATAACCTTGATGCTAGTGAATAAAGTGACGTTTGCTGCAGACCATTAGGCTACCCCAAATGGCATGCGTAAAACACTCCCGATAGAGAGATAATGGAATATTATGCCAATAATGACATTCTCAAATGTTTTAGCAGGGCGACTGTATGAAGGGTAAATGTGCGTCGTGTGAAGGTGTGCTTGAAGCGTCAAGATCGCTTGAAAATGAAATGTTTCCCTATCTGCTATTCTTTCTTCTCTCTCGTTTTAGATTTCTGTATTTTTCTTTATTCTTCTCTTTCGTCTTTTTTAATTTCTCTGGTTTTCTTTCCTTGCTTTATCTCTCTCTCTCTCTCTCTTCTCTTCTCTATTTTCCCTCTTCCTTCTCTCTTGATAAACACTTTACTCTACCCTACACTTATTTTAGTACAAATCAGTTTCCCAATAATACACGGTATTATCTTAAAGTTGAAGAGTTACCACACGTAGTTTGTTGAAAATTACTTTAGCATGGTATTTGTTATCAATATAACTGTTATTTCCTTCACCGATAACTAGTGAATGAATGTTAGCGATAGCCGAAGAATGTCATTGGGTCGGAAATATTAAATTTGGTGTAATTTTTGTTTATCATAACAGCCTACGCTATTAAGTTACCGAACATTATACAACATCTTGTTTCTAGAGTCGTATTTCTATATAGAGTCGTCGGTAGATATGCAGTGACTAAGTACCTTTTTGTTTGTTTCTTTGTTGTTTTTGTTGGTTTTTAGCTAAGTTTTAATAATCATTCTTAATCGAATTGATTGCATGGCTATCTATCTTTTCATTGAATCTCCATTATTCATTAAGTCAAGTTATTCCACGAAATGCTGAAACTGATATTATACAAAATTACGATTCGATTCATTAAAAACGTCTAAATCTATTTTCTACTTCAGTGAGACTCAATATCATTAATTTTATGCTGGCATGATACTTAACGAGAGGCCTTGATAAAATGATTACGATCAGGATGCTGATTATAATGACCGGATCTCGCAGACCCGACACACGCTCTGGCGGTGGTTGGGATGTGGGGTTGTATAATGTTGTTGGGTTTTGAGCTGGGTTTCTGCTTGGTGTTGGGTTTGTTGCGGTGTAGGTTTCTTAACCGGGCTAGGGATTGGGAGTTTGATTAATGTACTAAATTGCCGCTGATTAATTATAGCCGGAACAATCATATATTATATGTACAAAAGAATTGCAATTTTACTACCATAATGTTACCATGCATAATGTTTTACGTGTAATTTTACTTTGTCACTGATGAATACTTTGTAAAAGAAACTGCAATTCGGCTCTCGGGCCGCGAATGTATTTTAATAAAATAAACCATTTTAAATAAATAAAAATAAAAAATTATTCCTTTATATATATATATATATATATATATATTTATATCCTGCATCAAAAATGTATTGGTTTTTGATTGGTTGAGAGCTCTACACGTGACCAGAAATATTACAACCATTTTAAGGTTGCTCTGTAAAGTACTGCATCAAAAATGTATTGGTTTTTGATTGGTTGAGAGCTCTACACGTGACCAGAAATATTACAACCATTTTAAGGTTGCTCTGTAAAGTACTGCATCAAAAATGTATTGGTTTTTGATTGGTTGAGAGCTCTACACGTGACCAGAAATATTACAACCATTTTAAGGTTGCTCTGTAAAGTACTATTTGGGAGTTGAACACTTTGTATGATATATATATATTTTTTTTTAAATATTTTATTAAAATTATAAATGTTTTAAAAAAAAATCAAATGGATAATTTTGTGGATAGTTTTTTTAATTAAATAAATGTCGAAATGTTTAAAATGTTTTAGAATGATTTTTTTTGGCGGGGAGGGAATGTAGGAAGCAGGATATAAAACAAATAAACCCTGCCTTCTATTCGAGGTACTGGTTAAAACTATGGGCCTCGGTGACTTCAATAGTACCATTTACTTCGGGGCTGCGCCCCTGAGCAAATAGTTCTATATTGGAGTCATCTCTTGCCCATAGTTTCAACCAGAACCTCTCAAGACATTGAATTGTGGTTTAGTCATTATAAGGATTTGTTTAATTGTGTACATAGTACGGTGCAGGATGTTACTAATGCTTTATTTTGATGTAAATATGTAAATGTAAATCTCTCCTGAGGAGGTAAAATAAGCTAATAGAATATTAGACGACAATAAGTCCTGTGGTCTTGATACTATTACAGCTGAACATTTAAAGTTTGCAAGCATTTCTGGCTTTTTGATTCATGGTATCTTACCAGATGGCCCGCTCCCACCCCCCCCCCCCCCCCCCAACACAAACACACACACTCTGGGAACGGAGGGACCGCATTCATGTTCCCAAAATCTCCGGTAAAGGGGTACTTTTCACGCAACAAAGTCCGGCTCGTAATTACACAACAAATCGGCCCGTATTGACTTTACACACCGGACTTTGGGGGGGGGGGGGGGGTGTTCTTTCAAAGGGAGAGAACATGCATACGCGTACCCTAAATAACGCTGAGTGGGGGGGGGGTGGCGGGCCAGATAGTATGATTTCCGTTGTTTTGGTGCCAGTCATTTAACAAGTTTGCTCAAGATTTGTTCTCATTATGGATATGATAATGATGTCAAATATAATTAAAAAAAGAGTCATGTTATAAAATTAGATGTAAGGAACACCGTAGATTGATATTCCCGGATTTTTATTTATGTGGAGCTATACTCAATGTCTGTACAGAGGTCAAGTATCTTGGTCATTTTACTGAGGACTTCAATGATGATAAAGATATTAGTCGACAGTGTCGTAAATTATATGCTCAAGGTAATATGCTTGTTAGGAAATTTCATATGTGTTCTCCGGAAGTGAAGGTTGCATTATTTAGGGCATACTGTACACCTGTGTACACTGCGCATCTGTGGTGTAATTTTAAGAAGAGTAGTCTGCACAGGCTTACTGAGGCCTTTAATGATGCCATGAGAATGCTTCTTAGGGGACCTATATATTTGTGCTAGTCAAATGTTTGCTGAGTTGAATGTTCCAGTCTTTCCGGCTGTATTACGAAATCGCATGTATAAGTTTATCCAGAGAGTGGATATCTCTGAGAAAGGTATTATAAAGGTGTTAGTGAACCCCTTGTATAGTTGCCTTTAATAGGTATACACATCGGGCCTCTGGAAATTTTGGCTTAATAGTAGGTAGAGCACACCAAAAATAAGTACAACAAACACATGTTATTTGATGATTGCAAATGATCAAGCTTTATGAAAGCTTCAAGAAGAAAAAAAACAGAATTGAAATCGCTCAATGCGTTGTGATTTTATACCATTTTTTTGATATCGCAAAATTACCGAAAAACCTGCCAGAAAATGGTCAAATTGGCAAAAATTGCAAAATTCGACAAAGTTGACAACTTAATTCATCACTTTCTCGGACACAAATAATAAATTAAATTATCAGACACTAAAATATCATCTTTGTGGTAAAAAATACAAAAAAGAAAATTCATGTATCTATTACCGTTTTGAAAACAGAAGCAAACAAAATAAGTCATTTTTGCAGTCCGTCTAATTAATATGCGCATATGTAATCAAATCAAAACCGAACATGATACATCAATGAAACCAATGTATATCAGACAGGTATGGATTTTTTTTTTGTAATAAAAAAAATATTATGAATATTCATCAAATATGCAAATTAGGTCATTTCAGCTAATTATATATATATATAAGAAATTCAAACTGTTTTTAAATCATATATTTATAGATCATATTTACACCAAATATTAACATTAAATTCCAAATATTTTTGCCATGCCAATAAAATATGGCGATGGAAATTACTTGGATCAACGTTACAGCTATTTCCTCATATGTTTCACAAATTATTCAGAAAAACCGAACAAATGATAAGAATTTGCAGACTTTCAGCTACATCACAGTATAGTTTTTTTTTTAAATGTCAGATTTGAGGATTTATGACGATTTTCCGAGAGACCATTCAATTCAACAGGCCATAACATTCCACAGGGACTGAATTTTAGAGAAAAACAGAATTTGGTGACCCCAATACAGTTGTGGCTACCTTGAGTGTAAATAACAAATTGATTCAATAAGTGAAACACATGAGGATATTGCATTTTTGTAGGGGAGTTGTATACATTGAAGTGCATTTTCACCACGCAGAATAACAGTCAATGGGCGATCAGCGGGCCATGTCACACATGACTGAAAAGACAATATTCTAATTAATAATTTAACATATTTCACACATGCCTATAACAATGAAACTACACAGAATTGTAGTTAAAGGTAGACTTGAAAGATATGTGAAATGAAAATTTAAAAATTTTGCTCATTTAAAAAAAAAAAAAAAAAAACGAAAATTGCTATTTCTACCAACTGACTGTTGTTGTTGTGTGTGTATGTGCACGGGGCAGACTGTGTGCACAGGCAGTGTGATCACCCTATTAAGAGCCTGCTGACACATGGGAATTGATCATATTGTGGTGTTACTAAGGACTATCCAGTTGCTCATGGTTGCAGTATAGTCTGTTCTTGTTGTTTGTTTTAATATCTATTATTGTTCGGGTTATTTGAGCCGAGATTGTTACAAGTTACAACTTCAATAGATTTTTTTTAATTTTAATCTTACAGTTACAGTTACAGTTACAGTTACAGTTTAGAGTTAGATTGCTATACCTCTATCAATCTTACAGATACAGATTATATGTTACAGTTTAGATTGTATATACGTAGTATAGTTTAGTTGTTATACTCTTTGTAAGATATGTTTCATGGACCTCTGTCTTGTGCAGCTGAGTCTGAAATAAAGTTCTGAATTGAATTGAATATATTTGTATAATGTATACATACATAGTCCTTAAAGGGAAATTCAACCTTAATAGCAAACTAATTTAACAACCTTCCCATTTATTCCTCCCCCCCCCTCCCCAAATGACTACAATGTCATTTGTTTTCAAAGTTGATAACTCAAGAGGGCCTTTTCATTTTAGAGAACCTGTAATGATACGCTCTCCATAATATACGTTGAGTTAGAGCCTGAAGAGAGGAAATGCTTAGAAGAAGAAAAAAATCAGAACTTAATTATATTGTTGTACATGACGAACGGGAGAGTAGTCCATGCATCCGTCATAATCCACTGACCAAATTACCAATGCGAGACTTGCATGAATATAGTGATCTCATATTTCAAACTATTATGACTTCCTCATTATTGGTCGGATATATTACAGATCTCCGTCATTCTGGTTCTCCTATTTTCTTGCTTTCAGACAAATTAACTTATTACAAGGGTTGTGCTTTAAATATACTATGTCCCTTTTGCAACCAACATCAAATTTTGTAGAACTTTGCAAGAATTATGAATATGTCATGTATGTCCTATCTGTGAAATTTAAACGTTAGCAGTGTCCTTATATTCAAATTATGCGAGGAAACCCGTTTACTTGCTAGACTTCACTGTCAGACACTATTGAGTGACTGACTGGCTTTTTTTTCTTTGGTAATAACATACATTAAATGAGCTGTAAAGGTACCTGAGCATTTGTCTACATCAATAACCCACTTCTTGTAATGGCCACAATTAAACTGATTGAATCTTTGCTCAGCATAAAACGTACGACCATTCAGTACAATGGTCTGAAAATCAGACTATTACTTACTGGCTCTATAGCTCTTAAGTCGATTCGACAACAAATAGTCGTTATTTTCCCACTTAAAGACATTTTCAAGCCCCCCCCCCCCCCCCTTTTTAGGGAAGTTCTAAATTAGTATCATCTTTCAAATGCCGTTGGAATTTAACCTTTTCATTTTTGCTGGCCTGCAAATGGGACATAGTACCTTTAAAAGCATTGTTTAACAATGTTTCCACATTTACATATCTGATATGCATGACCCTACGTGTTATCAGTGTCTGTGATATGGTGTTATATTGAAGCCCAAAACAAATTGCGCTTCAAATTATCATGAAGTGCTTCAAAAAAGTAAAAATCTTTGAGTGACCGGTCTTACCATATACTCATTTTCCCCAGTAGACTGTAGTGTTGAATTTTGCTCTCTCTTTCTCTCTCTCTCTCTCTTTCTCTTTCTTTCTCTCTCTCTCTCTTCCTCTCTCTCTCTCTCTCTCTCTCTTTATTGTTTGTATGTTTGTTTGTTTGTATTTAAATCAGATTCATCCTGCATGCAATCGTTTTTCAGAGAGGGGGGGAGAAGACAGTAGAGGAAAGGAGAAGAAGGGAAAGAAGAAGAAACGGAAGAAGCAGAAGAGGAAGAAGAAAAAGAAAAAGAAGAAGCTGAAGAAGGAGAAGAGAAGAGGAAGAAGAACAAGAACAAGAAGAACAAGAACAAGAACAAGACAAGAACAAGAACAAGAACAAAGAACGAGAACAAGAACAAGAAGAAGAAATAGAAGAAGAAGAAAATGTTCCTACCATAAATGACAATACCATTGTACCCGGTAATTCGGCGCCATCGTTTGTCTGACTTTTGTAATAAAATTTGCCAATTCAGTTTATATTATACAGAGACAATGATTAATGCACTTTTCGACAAATGCGAGACACATAAAACATAGAGGCTCACTAACATTCTAGCTTTGTATTTTTTCGTTTTATTTACTTTTATTCAAAAAATACTTTGAATACACATACAACCAAGATCGTCCACATTTTAACAACAACATCATTTATTTTACCCGAATCAAAGGCTCTTTAATACATTCACGTATATCGAACAACCTTTCGCCACATTAAGTAACTGCAGCTGCGAAGTCGGTTTTCATATTTTCACGTTTGGAATTCCATTAAAACATTCTGTGATCATTCGTGATGACGTTTTCAAATGTAATTATTCTTAATGCATTTCGACTTTTGCAATAAACACATCTCCGTCTATGATATTTGGTTCATAATACATCATTGCTTTTTAAGATTATCATGTATTATCACGCATTATGATTTTTGCTATTCAGTTGGGTTTCTTTTTTTCCCGAATAATTAAATAATAATTAAGTTCAATTTTCTAGCAGAAGTAAGAAGTTAAGATGACAAATTTTATTCAAGGCACCCAAAACCGATGACCCACAAGAACGAGAGCCCACGAAACCGACAATCGTACTATCGGTTCATTGGACCTTCGGACAATAATATTGTTCGGTCTTGTGGGCCATTGGTCTCGTAAATAGAATAGATAACACTGAAATAATTCATCTAAAACTCATGAAATACCAGCTTTGTCTCGCCATGATGATAACTTTTTATTCCTGGAAACATGTTTTCAGACTTCCACAACATGTCTCAGCCAATGAATTCAATAGAATGGTAATAGATGATTACATTTCATTTTCATTATACATATTATATATATATATATATGTATATATATACGTATATATATACACATGATAAGGAATGTCACTTTGGGTCTAAATGGACATAAATAAATGATAACATTATATACAAAAATGAAAGACACATGTAATGTGTTATCGATTTTTTTTTTTTTAAGTACTAGGTTTACATTATTTTAGCCAATCCCTAAAACACCAGGTTAAATTGTACAACACGAGGGGGTTTATGTTTCTGTCCATCCTTAGTAATGTTTTTGCACATTCCCGACCACTCTTTACTACGAACTGAGCAAACAATATTCAAGGTTATTTAAAAATATTTGTGGTTTACACCCTGTAAATAAGATCGATTGATCGATTTGTATTGTAAAACAAGTCAGAAAAATCTTGGAGCCAGCGGGACCTGAACCTGTATCTGCTGCTTGCCGGGCAGCGGACTCTACCACCAGGCCATCACTGGTCCGTGGCACAGGCACGATGAACTAGAAACAAATACCCAAGCTCTCCTGATTCATTCTGACTTATTAATATTCTTTGGAAACAAATTACCCCCTTGTTGTGCATGTTCAAAAAGAATGTTGAGAGTCAAATCGGTTGGAGCCATGAGGGCATTAACATCGTTCTGGTTTTTAACAGACCAAGTATTCTTTTCCATTGATGGCTCCAATCGATTATAGAGAACAAAACCCCTGCGCCACCTTCCTCCCCGAATATATCTAACTTTAGAATGTCATCATCGTGCTCATCGTGAGTGATTCTTAAAGTCCCATTCTTTCATATTGAGCTGCCATGATCGTTGACTGGTTCGACCATCGCATTCCTGTACAGTGAGCGTGAAAGAGTCGTCATCATCATCGACCTCCAGATCCAAGCAATCCCGAGCCCTGTTCTTGATTTCACCCGTCTGGTTAGGTGTAGCAAGGAGGGATAGGTAGATTCAGTGAAGCAAAATGTATTACTGATTGATTTCATTTAGGAGTCAATACACAACATGATGACATTGTGAAACGAAATTGTTAAAGATGAAATTTGAAGAAAATTGTATTTTTGTTCGAGGGAGTTGCCATCAAAAGCATACTTCAATAATTATAAAATGTTTGTCAAACTATTCACATAGAATAGTATATACGCGCCTTTTGATATGTGTTTTTTTTCTTCATAAAACATGATCACAAAGATTTGATCAAGATATCAACTCAGTTGATATCAGTCAGAGGCAATTCTAATACAAAGTGTATACCTTCAGAAATCTTCGATTTCTTACTCAGATGCCAGAAAGTAGTCTGCATATCATAATGTTCTTATAGTAACTTGTCTTTATTTGTAATAGGTGTTTTCAAAACAAGCCTTGCTCTCAAGTTTTTTCGCCTTCTATTTTAATTACATTTTTTTTTACTGTATGTTTATCATCTTGTTCTGATAATTAGAGATAAATAAATCAATTTAATTTGTTTTAAATACTGTCTGGATTATGCATTTTGTCATTGTCATGTTTCACATTTCCAAAAAATGTGATGACGCTTAACAGTTGAAGTTGCTTTAGGTTGGTTTTTAGAAATTCTTTTCGATACTGCTAAAGATAAAGATAAAGATCAGTTCTGGCCATACGATTGCATTGTGAAAGAAACGTTGTGGAATCGATCAGAAAAGGTTGATCATCTAGCATACAAGTATTGGTGTGTAGTGCAAGGTTCTGGAATCATCAAAATGATAAGAAATTTGGCCCAGTCTTGTAAAGTTACAAGCACTGTACACAGAAAGATGTATATGGGACTATACCCTATATCTATCTAGTCCGGATAGATATAATAATTTACCAAGTATATCAATTAGTAGGAGGTTTCCCGGCAACCATTTGTATCATCACATATAGTCAAAACATATTCTTTCACCTGATTGATCAAAAGAGCTTCCATTTTATTTTTTGAGAGGGGGGCGTTTCCAAAACTGGTCAATACCTTTAATTATACCGAACTCTTTGGTTATATTATATACCAAATATTTGAATTTACCTCACTGACATAATCCCATAGCTGTTGCCTCCCATCTGATGACATCCCATCAAGGTCAAGGTCGAAGATGTTGCGTCATATCCAAACAGAGTGAACTATGTTTGACCTCTTGCTCTTCGGTGTACATCCAGATCTGAGTAACATGGTGGGAGCAAAAGGAATAATTCATGTTCATGTTATCACATTGTGTTTATTCCATGACCTCAATGTAATACAAGTTTATTGCAAGTTTCAGGTTAACACAATAAGTTCAAAACATGATAAAATTTTAAACACAAGTATGAATGTCAAAGATTATAACATCTTAATAACTATTATTACACAATATAGCCGGTGTCATCAAATGATGAAAGAGAGAAAAAAAAATATTGTGTGCTTCAAGGTCCGGTGACAGTATTTTCTGTGATCAGTTGCTTTTTTACATTACATTTACAGAATTCTTAACTTCAATCCTTGACCAAAAAACTATAGTTAACCCAAACCCTTACCCTAATCAATATTATTAGATTGATAATGTAAGCCGAATGGCATTCTCTACCAGCTATCAGACGCGCTATTATCTCTTTTTTCTCTCTCTCTTTTCCTCAAGCGAGGTTTTTATTTCGATAATTTCAATACAATTTACATTAATTACTCAATGACGCTTTATTATCGTAATCTCTGATTCCTCGTTTTTGTTTTACAAATGGCACAGACATGAAGTGAAATGGAGGTCAATATCGTTGAAGAGGTGTATCAAAAAGGGTATTTAAATGCTCAAAATTGATATACACTATTCAAAGTTGGAGTAAAAATAAGTGTCAGTGAGCATTCTTAATAGCGCCACCTCTCGATTTGGTAGGTACATTCTCATTAATATCAACCTCTGAAAATAGTGTTGAACTTGATCCCATGTCCGCAAACTAGAAAGAAGTGAACAAAAGGCCACATCCTCAACGATATTTATCAGTACCGCTGCACCAACCCCTCTGCCACCTTTCGTGTTTTGTTTTTCTTACGGTAATTTTCATAGTCAAACAATTCAGTTTATTTCAATAATATTTAAACAAGGTTTATCAGAAAATGAGTGGCAGTCAAAGACTGAACTGTACATGTATTTACAGTGCAGGTAAAATACGACATTTTATACAAATTGTAACATTACCTGATTAATATCGTTGTCACAACGATGTGCGACCATTGGTTCGGTGACAGGCGTTTGTCCTACCTCCTGTATCAAGGCACCAGTTTGGTGGTAGTATGTCGTACCTGTAATCATGGTAATAGCAAATCAAAGATGATTCGTGAATACCTAGCTCGTTTTAATATTGATTACTTTTAGGTAGGTGACTTCAAAGTCATTGATTAAAGATATCAGATTCAGGCTGTCCTCCCTTCCTTTTTATTTTGGAATTGTCCGAAAGGGGAG
>JAVYIG010008244.1:0-91519 GCA_035222895.1 Strongylocentrotus droebachiensis | reverse complement strand
ATCAGAAAACCACTGATGAGGTATACCGTAATGGTACAGTTTTTTTAAGTAAAATATGGTGGTCGATGGTGTCAAATGCCTTAGATAGATCCATAAACAATCCATAACAAAAACATTCCATTATTAATTTCATGTAGAATATTTTTAGTAAAATTCACAATACTCAGATCAGTGCTATGGTTTTTAACGAAAACCAAACTGTTCTGAAATAAGAACATTTTATTTCAGTAAATTATCATACAACCTTTTATGCATTACTTTTTGCAAAAACAGAAAGCAAGGCTATGGGTCTATAATTTTCTATATTGTTAACATCATTCTTTTTGTATAAGGGTACAATTTTGGCAACTTTTAATTTATCTGGGACTATTCCACTATTCAAAGATTTATTAAATATATCACACAATGGATTAACAAAATAATGAATACAACTTTTAAACAATTGTTTATGTTTGTACTTTCATACACTATATACCTATTATCGTTTGTATATTTGTGTCATTATCTATGTATACTGTATGAGAATTGTATTCACAAGTCATGTATTGCTATTTCGGGGTATGAGAGTATCTGGCAGACCCTGTCAGATAGATGCAAACAATTGTGCACTAAGTTTGCTTCATCTCTTGTCAACAACCCACTTTGTAAACATTGGTTACCTGCTAACAATAATGTAGATTATTCACTGCGAAGAAGGACCAAGTATCGTCAATTTCATTGTAAAACGAACCGCTATAGAAATAGCTCAATTCCGTACCTAAGACCCCCCAAAAAATTGTTTGGTTGTCCACGATTGCTTTTCTGGAGTAGGGGCGGGCGGGCGGATTTTTTTTTTTTTATTTTTATTTTTGTATTCTTTTTTAAACTTCATTTTGTGTGTTTTTGTTTTTTTTGTGTTTTTTGTGTTTTTTTTTTCCCACCCCCCTTTTTTTTTCCATAAAAAATATAAATAATTGGGATTGTCAAGCATTTAAACAAACAAAGTCTATAAAAAACTTTAAAACCTTTTAAATCTCCATTGTATACTTATAGCTACTTGCGCCCTCTATGTAGCAAACAATGCCTAATCGGTGACCATTGGTCCCCCATGATCCTCTTTATCTTATATTAACTGAGAGCTGATTTGATGAGATAACCACCTGTCCAGTGACCTTGCAGGGTGGTCTAATCCCTCCTGTAAACTAGTACAGATGGGCTTTTAATGAGTTTAAGAATGCTCAGAACCTGATTTGAATGAACGGCATTTTGACATAGAAAAATAAAAATGGCAAGTTTAATAAATACCTAATTGCGTACTGAAAAGACCAAACTGGCAACGGGACGCATTTTGATCCTTGCAAATGCATACAATGGTATGTTTGGCATTTAAGATTGCTCCCCCCCCCCCCCCAAACCAAAAAATGAAACTAAAAAAAAAAAAAAATTGAATTAAAAAAAAAATGAATAAAAAAATAAGAAATAAATGAATAAAAAAATAAAAAAAATAAAAAAAATAAAATAAAAAATACGAGCGGCCCGAAAATGACGAGCGGGCGGTCGAGGACAACCAAATGATTTTTGTGGGGGGCCTAATAGACCTGTTGAATGCATGAATGAATCTTAATTGTCTACCTGTTGAATGCATGAATGAATCTTAATTGTCTACCTGTTGAATTGTCCGGAGTCTCATTGTCTGCTTACATTTTTACATTTTTACATTTTATATTCCGCATTTTAAATTTTAAATGTTATGCTTCCATAATTACTTGTAACATCTTTTTAAAATGTGCATTGAATAGTGACAAGGTTTTGTAGCAATCATGACATGGCAATTCAGATCAGATGGTGTTCAAGTTTTTAATTCATTTGCTTATTTTACCCCAATGTACGAGGGTCGGGAAGGAGTTTCCTTGTTTTGTTGTTGTTTGTTTTTTTGAAATACCCGACACTCCTTGACACAAGAGAAGTCCAAGGATGAGCGAGCAGACCGCTAGCTAGTGTATGGGAGTGAGTGTGAATGGGAGTGTGTATAAGAGTGTAAATGTGAGTGTTTATGAGAGTAGTGAGAATAGGAGCGTGTATAGGAATGAGCGCGTGTATTGAAGAGCAAAGGGCCTGCTTGCTCATCCTTTGACCCACTCTTGTGTCACCACACAAATTATATTTCAAATGTGACTTAATTTGCCTGTTATTGCCTTAGTCATATTGGTTATGAACTTTGTTATGAATTTTGTTATATACTGTATATTATACTTTGTGAGAATGTCAAACCACATTTATATGTATTATAATGTATTGCCAATGTAAATTGTTCATAATTCAGCCATCTGGCTGCGAAGTGCAATTAATAAAACCTTTTCAATCAATCTCAATCTCATTTATATTCGTATGTTTGTTTGTACTCTCATACCCCGAGAGGGGGTCAAAGAGTCATTAAAATTTTAAATTCTAAAAAATGAAGAGTTAATGGTAAGTCATGTTTATTTTGTTCTTTTTCATTCAGGTATCTAATATTATGGTATTATATTACCAGTGACCTTTGCAAAGAAAAGCATGTCAACCTGCATTTTCCTTTCATCCGCCCAATTAATTTTAAGAAACTTACTAAAAAATACTTAATCAATGTGTGTCTTTCTTTTAGTGTGACGTTTACAATCAATTTGATTTTTTTTTAAAATTAAAAATAGGCAAAATGAGCAAGCATACCGCGTAGTTGGAAAAATATTAAGAAATATAAGCAAGAGAAATGAGATGATGTAGATAGAGAATAAAAGACGAAATAAGGAGAGACACCAGTAAGAAACAAGAAACAAAATACACCTTTGATTGTACCTAAGACACACTAGCAAAATGTTCATATCAGTGCAAGTTGTATTAAAGGAGTAAATCAAAGGAGTAAATCAGAAACAGAACGATGTCCATGATTTTCAAATTGAAATTAAAGTTGATATTATATTTTTTTTCCACTTGAATTTGTTTGGTTAAATCCTTCTAGACCATGTTTCTGGCTTCTTGCCAAAACAATAATGTTTTGTTTTGATTTAAATGTTTCAAATCTGATCCGGTACAAATGAAAGTTGGATGGTAATAATGCAATGAGTTTCCTTTCCGTTGATGTTAAGCATCATCTAACCCCTTTCTTTTCTTCTGAATGACTATGGCACGTTAGCAAACTCTTCATATAGTAACAACACATATTTTCCTCATGCTGAAGACGAGATGGTCATTATTGCACTTGATCTATACAGAAAAGGCATCATAAAAGGGCTGAACTGAGGTAAGGACACAGTGCATAGGAATAGGTTCCAAAAATGGAGATTCCCCCTCGACCCATAACAACCATGATGTAATGGTTCTAAAAGTCTCGCCAAGAGATGACGCTCTGCTATGTTATTAAAAAGACTGGTTGACTAATGTATGCACAATAACAGTGCGTTGGAGATGGCGCGCTTCACTCTGAAACGCTCGGACAAAGTAGCTCACTAACAGACGATCTTAGAACGCTTGTAACGTATTCAATCGCAGGACTTTGATTTTTGGTTTAATTTGAAATTTTTAATCAGTCTTTATGCTCTGTAATGGAGCAAATATGGATTGTGATATCAGCTCCTTTACCACACAGCTGGAGTTATATTTAACTTACTGATATTACACAAGTAAAGTCAATTCATAGCCACCGCTACTCATACAACACACCCGCGACGAACACCACTCAGGTATGCCAGTTTTCAGGCAATAGCCTGAATTCAGGCCCTGGCGAGTTATTTTCAGATCAGTACAATCAGTGCCAACAAGTCAGAGAAAGGATTCTAGAGGTTTATGATAAGAACAGAGAAATATGTAGCTAAAGATGAGGAAGGATGTGATAATGACCAATTATCCTGATATCAGGCGCAGCATTCATGGCTTGTCGCAGTACATCTTGCTTTCTGACCTCTTAGATTAGATGGTTATATGGAAGGCGATCAGTGCCATGAAGTGCAAGTGAGAATCACAGAGGATTATGATAAAAACGGAGATAGTTGGCGATGAATGTCAGGGTCAATTGACAAAGTGGAACATGGAACGCATGACAGAGTACCTCTCGATACATTTAAGTCTTTAGCTCCACCGTTTGCAAATTGTGTGTGACCTGATCAACCCCATTCAAAATGATACCACAACTATCCTCTATAGTATTTGTACTGAACGTTATCCTGCAAATAAGGTTTGACCTCATCTCAAAACTATTGAAGGGATTTTGCTTCTTCCAGTTCATTTTATCCTGCTATTTTACCCTTGTACAGTAAGATTTATAAGTTAGGCCTTAAGGGTGGTATTCTCGAAAGTGGACTAACTTTAGTCCATGGTTTAATCATCCGACTAAATATGGAATGCCAAGTGTCTATATGAATATGTTTTTGAATAATTTGATGTCCCTAAATTACCATGATTACACAAATATTTTATAGTAATATTGTTGTTTATTAATTATGTTACTACATTTTATTCTAATTTAGTGACATATATCTCCGAATTGTGAACCACACGGTTCAGGGTTTGAATCCTGCCGTAGCACTGGTGTCCTTTGGCAAGACATTAATCTGCATTTGCCACACTCAACCCAGGTGTAGTGATTGGATACTTGGTAGGATGTATTCCTTGAATGCACTGAGCACTACGGCTACCAGAGCTCAACCCAGGTGTAGTAAGTGGGTACTTGGTAGGATGTATTCCTTGAATGCATTCAGCACTACGGTTACCAGAGCTCAACCTAGGTGTAGTAAGTGGGTACTTGGTAGGATGTATTCCTTGAATGCACTGAGCACTACGGCTACCAGAGCTCAACCCAGGTGTAGTAAGTGGGTACTTGGTAGGATGTATTCCTTGAATGCATTCAGCACTACGGCTACCAGAGCTCAACCCAGGTGTAGTAAGTGGGTACTTGGTAGGATGTATTCCTTGAATACACTGAGCACTGCGGTTACCAGAGCTCAACCCAGGTGTAGTAAGTGGGTCCTTGGTAGGATGTATTCCTTGAATACACTGAGCACTGCGGCTACCAGAGCTCAACCCAGGTGTAGTAAGTGGGTACTTGGTAGGATGTATTCCTTGAATGCACTGAGCACTACGGTTACCAGAGCTCAACCCAGGTGTAGTAAGTGGGTACATGGTAGGATGTATTCCTTGAATGCACTGAGCACTACGGTTACCAGAGCTCAACCCAGGTGTAGTAAGTGGGTACTTGGTAGGATGTATTCCTTGAATGCATTCAGCACTACGGCTACCAGAGCTCAACCCAGGTGTAGTAAGTGGGTACTTGGTAGGATGTATTCCTTGAATGCACTGAGCACTACGGCTACCAGAGCTCAACCCAGGGTAGTAAGTGGGTACTTGGTAGGATGCATTCCTTGAATGGACTGAGCACTACGGCTACCAGAGCTCAACCCAGGTGTAGTAAGTGGGTACATGGTAGGATGTATTCCTTGAATGCACTGAGCACTACGGCTACCAGAGCTCAACCCAGGTGTAGTAAGTGGGTACATGGTAGGATGTATTCCTTGAATGCACTGAGCACTGCGGCTACCAGAGCTCAACCCAGGTGTAGTAAGTGGGTACTTGGTAGGATACATTCCTTGAATGCACTGAGCACTGCGGTTACCAGAGCTCAACCCAGGTGTAGTAAGTGGGTACTTGGTAGGATGTATTCCTTGAATGCACTGATCACTACGGTTACCAAAGCTCAAGCCAGGTGTAGTAAGTGGGTACTTGGTAGGATACATTCCTTGAATGCACTGAGCACTGCGGTTACCAGAGCTCAACCCAGGTGTAGTAAGTGGGTACATGGTAGGATACATTCCTTGAATACACTGAGCACTACGGTTACCAGAGCTCAACCCAGGTGTAGTAAGTGGGTACTTGGTAGGATACATTCCTTGAATGCACTGATCACTACGGTTACCAGAGCTCAACCCAGGTGTAGTAAGTGGGTACTTGGTAGGATACATTCCTTGAATGCACTGATCACTACGGTTACCAGAGCTCAACCCAGGTGTAGTAAGTGGGTACTTGGTAGGATGTATTCCTTGAATGCACTGAGCACTACGGTTACCAGAGCTCAACCCAGGTGTAGTAAGTGGGTACTTGGTAGGATACATTCCTTGAATGCACTGATCACTACGGTTACCAGAGCTCAACCCAGGTGTAGTAAGTGGGTACTTGGTAGGATGTATTCCTTGAATGCACTGAGCACTACGGCTACCAGAGCTCAACCCAGGTGTAGTAAGTGGGTACTTGGTAGGATGTATTCCTTGAATGCACTGAGCACTACGGCTACCAGAGCTCAACCCAGGTGTAGTAAGTGGGTACTTGGTAGGATGTATTCCTTGAATGCACTGAGCACTACGGCTACCAGAGCTCTAGCCAGGTGTAGTAAGTGGGTACTTGGTAGGATGTATTCCTTGAATGCACTGAGCACTACGGCTACCAGAGCTCAACCCAGGTGTAGTAAGTGGGTACTTGGTAGGATGTATTCCTTGAATGCACTGAGCTCTACGGTTACCAGAGCTCAACCCAGGTGTAGTAAGTGGGTACTTGGTAGGATGTATTCCTTGAATGCATTCAGCACTACGGCTACCAGAGCTCAACCCAGGTGTAGTAAGTGGGTACTTGGTAGGATGTATTCCTTGAATGGACTGAGCACTACGGCTACCAGAGCTCAACCCAGGTGTAGTAAGTGGGTCCTTGGTAGGATGCATTCCTTGAATGCACTGAGCACTACGGCTACCAGAGCTCAACCCAGGTGTAGTAAGTGGGTACTTGGTAGGATACATTCCTTGAATGCACTGAGCACTACGGTTACCAGAGCTCAACCTAGGTGTAGTAAGTGGGTACTTGGTAGGATGTATTCCTTGAATGCACTGAGCACTACGGCTACCAGAGCTCAACCCAGGTGTAGTAAGTGGGTACATGGTAGGATGCGTTCCTTGAATGCACTGAGCACTACGGCTACCAGAGCTCAACCCAGGTGTAGTAAGTGGGTACTTGGTAGGATGTATTCCTTGAATGCACTGAGCACTACGGCTACCAGAGCTCAACCTAGGTGTAGTAAGTGGGTACATGGTAGGATGTATTCCTTGAATGCACTGAGCACTACGGCTACCAGAGCTCAACCCAGGTGTAGTAAGTGGGTACTTGGTAGGATGTATTCCTTGAATGCACTGAGCACTACGGCTACCAGAGCTCAACCTAGGTGTAGTAAGTGGGTACATGGTAGGATGTATTCCTTGAATGCACTGAGCACTACGGCTACCAGAGCTCAACCCAGGTGTAGTAAGTGGGTACTTGGTAGGATGTATTCCTTGAATGCACTGAGCACTACGGCTACCAGAGCTCAACCCAGGTGTAGTAAGTGGGTACTTGGTAGGATGTATTCCTTGAATGCATTCAGCACTACGGTTACCAGAGCTCAACCCAGGTGTAGTAAGTGGGTACTTGGTAGGATGTATTCCTTGAATGCACTGAGCACTACGGCTACCAGAGCTCAACCCAGGTGTAGTAAGAGGGTACATGGTAGGATGTATTCCTTGAATGCACTGAGCACTACGGCTACCAGAGCTCAACCCAGGTGTAGTAAGTGGGTACTTGGTAGGATGTATTCCTTGAATGCACTGAGCACTACGGTTACCAGAGCTCAACCCAGGTGTAGTAAGTGGGTACATGGTAGGATGTATTCCTTGAATGCACTGAGCACTACGGCTACCAGAGCTCAACCCAGGTGTAGTAAGTGGGTACATGGTAGGATGCATTCCTTGAATGCACTGAGCACTACGGCTACCAGAGCTCAACCCAGGTGTAGTAAGTGGGTACTTGGTAGGATGTATTCCTTGAATGCACTGAGCACTACGGTTACCAGAGCTCAACCCAGGTGTAGTAAGTGGGTACTTGGTAGGATGTATTCCTTGAATGCACTGAGCACTACGGCTACCAGAGCTCAACCCAGGTGTAGTAAGTGGGTACTTGGTAGGATGCATTCCTTGAATGCACTGAGCACTACGGCTACCAGAGCTCAACCCAGGTGTAGTAAGTGGGTACTTGGTAGGATGTATTCCTTGAATGCACTGAGCACTACGGTTACCAGAGCTCAAGCCAGGTGTAGTAAGTGGGTACTTGGTAGGATGTATTCCTTGAATGCACTGAGCACTACGGTTACCAGAGCTCAACCCAGGTGTAGTAAGTGGGTACTTGGTAGGATGTATTCCTTGAATGCATTCAGCACTACGGCTACCAGAGCTCAACCCAGGTGTAGTAAGTGGGTACTTGGTAGGATGTATTCCTTGAATGGACTGAGCACTACGGCTACCAGAGCTCAACCCAGGTGTAGTAAGTGGGTCCTTGGTAGGATGCATTCCTTGAATGCACTGAGCACTACGGCTACCAGAGCTCAACCCAGGTGTAGTAAGTGGGTACTTGGTAGGATACATTCCTTGAATGCACTGAGCACTACGGTTACCAGAGCTCAACCTAGGTGTAGTAAGTGGGTACTTGGTAGGATGTATTCCTTGAATGCACTGAGCACTACGGCTACCAGAGCTCAACCCAGGTGTAGTAAGTGGGTACATGGTAGGATGCGTTCCTTGAATGCACTGAGCACTACGGCTACCAGAGCTCAACCCAGGTGTAGTAAGTGGGTACTTGGTAGGATGTATTCCTTGAATGCACTGAGCACTACGGCTACCAGAGCTCAACCTAGGTGTAGTAAGTGGGTACATGGTAGGATGTATTCCTTGAATGCACTGAGCACTACGGCTACCAGAGCTCAACCCAGGTGTAGTAAGTGGGTACTTGGTAGGATGTATTCCTTGAATGCACTGAGCACTACGGCTACCAGAGCTCAACCTAGGTGTAGTAAGTGGGTACATGGTAGGATGTATTCCTTGAATGCACTGAGCACTACGGCTACCAGAGCTCAACCCAGGTGTAGTAAGTGGGTACTTGGTAGGATGTATTCCTTGAATGCACTGAGCACTACGGCTACCAGAGCTCAACCCAGGTGTAGTAAGTGGGTACTTGGTAGGATGTATTCCTTGAATGCATTCAGCACTACGGTTACCAGAGCTCAACCCAGGTGTAGTAAGTGGGTACTTGGTAGGATGTATTCCTTGAATGCACTGAGCACTACGGCTACCAGAGCTCAACCCAGGTGTAGTAAGAGGGTACATGGTAGGATGTATTCCTTGAATGCACTGAGCACTACGGCTACCAGAGCTCAACCCAGGTGTAGTAAGTGGGTACTTGGTAGGATGTATTCCTTGAATACACTGAGCACTGCGGTTACCAGAGCTCAACCCAGGTGTAGTAAGTGGGTACTTGGTAGGATACATTCCTTGAATACACTGAGCACTACGGCTACCAGAGCTCAACCCAGGTGTAGTAAGTGGGTACTTGGTAGGATGTATTCCTTGAATGCACTGAGCACTACGGTTACCAGAGCTCAACCCAGGTGTAGTAAGTGGGTACATGGTAGGATGTATTCCTTGAATGCACTGAGCACTACGGCTACCAGAGCTCAACCCAGGTGTAGTAAGTGGGTACATGGTAGGATGCATTCCTTGAATGCACTGAGCACTACGGCTACCAGAGCTCAACCCAGGTGTAGTAAGTGGGTACTTGGTAGGATGTATTCCTTGAATGCACTGAGCACTACGGTTACCAGAGCTCAACCCAGGTGTAGTAAGTGGGTACTTGGTAGGATGTATTCCTTGAATGCACTGAGCACTACGGCTACCAGAGCTCAACCCAGGTGTAGTAAGTGGGTACTTGGTAGGATGCATTCCTTGAATGCACTGAGCACTACGGCTACCAGAGCTCAACCCAGGTGTAGTAAGTGGGTACTTGGTAGGATGTATTCCTTGAATGCACTGAGCACTACGGTTACCAGAGCTCAACCCAGGTGTAGTAAGTGGGTACATGGTAGGATGTATTCCTTGAATGCACTGAGCACTACGGCTACCAGAGCTCAACCCAGGTGTAGTAAGAGGGTACATGGTAGGATGTATTCCTTGAATGCACTGAGCACTACGGTTACCAGAGCTCAAGCCAGGTGTAGTAAGTGGGTACTTGGTAGGATGTATTCCTTGAATGCACTGAGCACTACGGTTACCAGAGCTCAAGCCAGGTGTAGTAAGTGGGTACTTGGTAGGATGTATTCCTTGAATGCACTGAGCACTGCGGTTACCAGAGCTCAAGTCGGGGTAGTAATATCAACAAGTCCTTCGAAAAGCATAGTGATTGTATCATAATGTGATGTGCATCATACTCGAACATAACATTATCAATATTTGTCCTTGGTCTCAAGTAGTGTATAAAGAACTTGTTTATGTTCACGGGAGCACTGTTTAATTACCACAAAGGTGTTGAATAACTGTGAATGGGCCATTTTTGTAAAGAAGTTTAATTGTATACTTTGTTAAAGGACCTGTTTACTAGCATATTCAAATTGTATGCATACAAAGGTTGCTCCTAGTAACCTATAAACTTGCATGAGGCCCGTCCAACATAGCAACATGCGATGTAATCAGACTGGATTCTAAGTATTGTAGTTCATTAATTAAGAACAGGTTAATGGAATAATTTGTTGATAAGTTGCCAGGAAAGAAACATCCATCAATTTGGCTATGTTTGTAAACCAGTCCATTGTCTCGTATGCTGAGAAATGTTTAGAGAAGTAAGAAGGAGGAAATATAACATGAATGATAACGACATATCCGATAGCGGTAGGTGGAAGGAAAGTACAATAATGAGATAAATACAAAAGGATGAACGGGTGAAAGGAATGAGTGAAAGAGTATGGAGTGAACAATAGATGACTAAGGAAAAGATGACGGAGAAGAACTTATACAAGTTATCGTAACTTGTTATTGATTTCTTGTTTCATGAAACATGAACCAGGTTCACCCCTTCCTTCTGCTCTACATGTAGTACCAATGTCTCATAGCAACAACTCAACACTTCAAAACCATATCTCCTTCAATATGTCAAGTCTTGATAAACATTGTAAAGATAAACCGAATTAATGAAGAGCGTAATTATTTATAGAAATATCAACATTAGCGTTGGACAAACAAGGTGGCCCTATTTGCATTCAAAATTAAGAGAAGGATTGATCGATATTCCAATATATAATTGACTCAATTGTACATTTCTTTAACAACGAGAGAAAAGAAATGGGTGTGTATTTTGAGATAGACATTCCGACATATTTGTTTTCTTTCATTTACTTTAGAGTCAGCTGTGGACAGTGCAAATCGCTCTTTTCTCATGTTTTTCTATAAGAATACACGTTTTTGCTGTAAGCATACACATGCATCTTCTTTATGAACTGATGTGTTCAAAGTATCACTATTGTTCAGCTACGATATTTTTTGTTATTGATCAAACTTTTCAATAAGTCCACTTATCCATCATTATGTACAATATCTCGATAAGTAAATAAAGATAACTTCTATTTGCATACATTAAGAGCTATGAACGCCTCCTCACCCTTCTCACGCGATATCTAATGCACTTCATTTTCAGACAATTCAATGTTATATAGCCGTTAGTTCATTGCTTGGATTTGAATTCAGGTCATGCGTAACAGTCTAAATTGAGGGAACTGCCATGCATGCTTTCTTTACATCTAAATTCAAAGTAAATTAATGTCGTTGTCGTTGTCATTGTCATTGTCCTTGTTGTTCTTGACCATGAGTGAGTAGGTAGTCATATAAGAGAGAGAGAGAGGGGGGGAGAGAGGGGGAGAACAAGAGAGTAGGAAAGTAATGACAGGGATAGAGAAAGAAAGTGGGAATGAAGAACTTGCAAATTGTTATTAGATTCTGAATATAATACTCGGTTCTTGTATAGCGCATATCACATTTAAGCTTCTCTATGCACTTCCAAATGAAAACGAAACTAGAATAAGGAATATCAGCTGACATATACCAGGCTCCTCTCTCGCTGTATCGTTGAGGTTGATCAACACTATAAACAAATTAAACAAATCTAAATACTTAATAAGAGGGAAAGTTGAAGAAGAAAAAAGTTTAAACATTTACTCCTTGGAATTTAATTAGAATATTATTTTGGAAATTCAACCCGTCCAATTCAAGCTCCCCTCCCCTTTTCTACCCTCCAAATCTCTCTCTCTCTCTCTCTCTCTCTCTCTCTCTCTTTCTCTCTCTCTCTCTCTCTCTCTCTCTCTCCTCTCTCTTCCTCACACACACATAGTTGTTGGACTGTTTCGCAAATATACACTATCAGTTTCATGCTGATCTAGGATATTTCTGTAAACATCGCTATCTGAAAAGAGGCGATTATTTGTGTTAATGATTAATTGTTTATGTATTTGAATTTGCCTGTTGGAGCAATATAAGTATATCTTGCAATGAAGTGCAATGCAATATTGCTACGTGTCATAGAGCAAAGATAAATGGGGCGGACCCCTTCTTATATATAACATCCATCTCGCTGTCCAAGTTCAATTGGTCTTTGCAATCAATATATCACTTAAAATTAAATTCAACGCGATTGTTCGAAATCTTTAGCCATTTCCTGGAGTTGCTATCACTATGAACATGACGGACAAAGAAAGAGGACAAAATATACAGTTCCTCAGGTAGACAAAGGAACATCCCTTCACTGTTATTATGTAAAATGTGTAGAACAGGTGTCACATGCATATTCCCCTGTTCTACACATGTTTACATAATAGCAGTGAAGGGATGTTCCATTGTCTACCTGAGGAACTGTATATTTTGTCCTCTTTTCTTTGTCCGTCATATTCATAGTGTACAATAACAGCACCAACAAACTTTATTAAAATTTTAACTTACTCCGTACCGCCATAGGCATACGGACAAGGTTTCTCAATTAAGGAAGGGTGACGTCACTTGTTAACATTTCTCTTTCATTCTTGCCAGTGAACATTCAAGCGGTTAAAACATTTGACGAGTTATTAATGTCAAAGTAATATACTAGATTACAAAACAAACAAAAAAATCCTAGAGAGTAAGACCTCTTCGCTCGAATATCATTATACTTTAAAAATTCACAGGCATGCAAAAGGCATTTACTTGACGTTTTTCAGCTTGTCGAATTTCGTACCAGGATAATTTCTGTCGAATCCATCGGAAAATGTTCTTTTAAATGAATCAAGCACGCATCTTGCCTACAAAAGCCACCAAAGCATTTTCTATTAAAAAACGCTCCGCCTTCAAGAGATGTCACATGATTATTATTCATCTTGTGTATTATCTCTATGTTTGTCTGTCTCTATCTCTGTCTCTCTCTCTCTCTCTCTGTCTCTGTCTCTTTCTCTGTACGTCTTTCTTTCCTAAAGTTTGTCGGTAGCAAAACAAAGGGAGTTTAGACGCTACACAATATATATACCAAAGACCGTACATAGTGATAGTAACCTTGATTCAGGTTGATTCATTCTTGTGTCCAAAGTATCACTATTGTTACGAATCAAAAAGATAATAACTGATAAAGTGGTATAAGACTAAGTATCCGTAAAGCAATATCTCATAATCATATTTCGATATGTATATAACGATAATCTTACCAAAGCAAATAGCAAAAGCATTGAGTAGCTTCTTAAACTTCTTTTGCGATGTATAACATCTTTTGTTTCAATCCAACAAGTCACTAGTTTGTTCTCTGGATTTTTGCAGTGATCTGAATTGTTTAATACTGACATAATTTCGATTAGGACTGAATATTGTTTCGTATGTCTTCAAAAAACAAATTGAAGGTAAGCTTACTTTTCTTTTTGTAAATATTTGTTCACTTGCCTCTTTTGTTATTGCTGTTGTGTAAAGTGGAAACAAAAGTTGTTTTTGTTGTTTAAAAACATCATGGAAGTCAGCTATAACAAAGAATGTAGCGATAAAATGTAGGATGGTAGCCAAAAGAGAGGCTTCCTATCCTGTGGTAAAATTCTCAGAACGATGTTATCTTTGATGTTTAATAGTAAAGCGATGTTAATTGTCATGAAATTCAAAATGTGTGCGTCTGCGTTCCTGTAAAGCTTAAGAGACACATGCGCAAGTGCAAGCACCAAAAGTAAGTGCTAATTCCGCGTCATTAAAGTTTGTTATGATGTTTAACATAGTTTTGCATAAAATAAAGATGGCATACTTTTCACAGTACAGCCGCTGGTATGTGTCATAAGCTATAATTGTACTAAGAAATAATCCAATCACCATTCCTTCATTTTTGGTGGTATTTTTTATAGCTCGTAGTTTGTCTCATGATATATTATGCATCCATTTGTATTCATCTGTTGCAGCTACATCTTTCATCTACACATTACCCGCCATGGCGTCAAGGTTTCCTCAAGAAAACCAGGTTCAACTGAACCCAAGAAAAGGTCATGACATGAAGTGGTCATGTGACAAGCACGCTGAGCCAATCGCGTTTTACTGTAAAAAGCACGATATTCCCATTTGTCACCGATGTGCGACCAAAGATCACGGCCAGAAACCATGTGAGCTAGACGACATCGAGGATGTCATCTTGGAGAGGATGAGAAGACTTGATGATAAACAGCAAGATATAGAGAAAACGAAGAAACAACTTAAAACGCTTGACTCTAAAATAGAGTCCAGTGCGACTTCTGCAAGAAACCAACTTCAGACAGTCAACGAAGAAATTGAGTCCACACACAATGACAAATCAAAAAGTGTGAAGAACAAAGAGGAGACAAAGATTCGACTCATCAACGAGGAAGCAGATGAGGAAATACGTATTATCAACGAAAAGAGGGACGGACGGATCAAATCATGCAATGCTGAGATAGAAAAGCAGCAACTAATCATCGAAGAAAGCCAAGCAAAACTTATCTCAGAGACAAAGGCAATCAGCGAAGTAGTTTCCAAAATGATAACAGATCTTAAAAGTAAGAATCAGAATGTAATCAGCACAGTGGATAATATTGACGCCAAGATCAAACGAATCAAACAAGATGACAAAACATTAGTGAATGAAGCTCCTCAACTAATTGCATCACTTAACGACGATTTAAGTTTGATTGTTCATCAAGATATTATGGACTGTCTTGACAGAATACAGCATGCAATTCAAAGAGTGAAGTTTGTCGAGGGTGAAGTAGGTGGGGAACATTACGTGAGAATTGATGGCTATATCGGTAAATGGGAGCTCGTCAAGTCAATCCGCATTTCATTGATTGTTGATGATGCTTTGGTGCTTGGTTTGATCAGTGATGATGAAATATGTGTGATGGACAATGAGAACGGTGACACGTATGTTACAAATATCAACACTGAACAAACACATGCAGTCCTTGGAGAATATGGTATGTGGGTTAAGGGAGATATTACATCATGCGCCCCCATAGACATCAACCTAAACATAATTGGTAGGGGGCGGGGTATAGGGCTCATGGGTGCCGACTTGGATGGATGCATCACTCTCTTTGACAGACTATGGACGGTGATTACAGACATCAACATACGGAGGAGTATCGCCCGTTATTCCGTGTACGTTGATGTTGACAGGGATGGGATGATCCTCGCTGCTGAACAGTATCAGTCTAATATCTACGTCATCAACCCTTATGATGATAAGATACTAAACACTATTACGATGCAGGGCAAAGAGGTGATGGATGGGATACAAGCCTTGTCATCAGGTGATATCGTCGTGAAGACAGGTTGTAATGAATTCACTGTCATCTCACGATCAGGAGAAGAGAAGGCTGCCATACACTCTGATGAGTGGTATGAGCCAGAGTGTCGCGTTGACAAACTGACAGATATACTCTATATCACTTACTCGGATAAAGAGCGTACTATCTACGCAGTTGATCAGGTGTCATGTGATGGTATCATCCTGGCAAGGAGGATCGTGGAATACAACCAATCACACCGGTACGAAATTAGCCCATGTCTCGTAACTCCTTCTGGTAACCTTGTAGCCTGTAACGGAGACACAATTTGGGTGTACAAGAAGCAATTTATTGCATAAGTTATCATAAGAAAGTGATGGAATTCCTCATATTGCAGGCCTCAATGGTGTATTGAATAATCAAATTGTTCGAATAACTAAGTTATTTAGAAGTTATTAGAAAGTCCACACCCGGAATACAATAATGTTCACCTTTCAATAATGACATAATATTTTATTTCTGAATATGATAACGAAGATTAGAATCGCAGTACGCCTAATTTATAAATAGGGTACACAATTGTTGAAGTAAACCGGGTGAACCTTAATTTCTATGTATGTATATTACCCACAAAACGATTATTCTTGATTTTAATGATTTTGTTTTCCAAGCTATCATGTTGAACAATATTCAAATGGATGGCATTAAAAGTATTAAAGCATGGATTGGAGAATGACTACTTTAAAACAAACAAAAAAGAGTCATAACTACAGTTATGACCTTCCGGTGGTACACAACGTTTTTAGATTGATACAAAGTTTCAAAAGGTTTAGCTTTGGAACAGTAATGAAATGTTACGTTTAACAGAAAACAGAAAATCTTGACATACATAAGAAATGGCGCGGTATAATATTTGGCAAATTTCTTCAATTTCGAAAGTCATCGCGAGATTTCAAGAGGGATTTCAGGTTCAAAGCAGGTTTTATCAATATAATGTCACTGATGTGTACCTGACACAGGGATGGTCATGGCCAGCTCTTTTGAAGTTGTGTCGATAAGTTTATGAACTGAGACATTGAATTTACAAATTGAGCTAGTATAGATTCTTGCTTATTATTATAAATGCATGTGAATTCATAATGCATTGCCGTATATACTAAAACAGAAGAATGAACCGGCGATTCAATCAACTGTGTTTACACGGACGTTATAATGTTTAAAAAAAAGCAACAACAAAAACAAACTAAATAACATTGGGCTTTTATACCTTGGAAATATACCTTGGAAGTAGGCATTTAAAGTTACAAACTTATTTGCCTCTCGTTGACATTCGGATGAAGAATCCATATTTTGACACGTTTAAATGCAGTTTGAAAACATTTGTTAAACGAAGCTGATAAAGAGGAAACTGGTAATGGAAATATGCTTTTTACGTTTATCTTCATTGTAATGCTTTGTCAGACGAATGAACTGTTTTATATAATCCGAATATGATTGTCTTTAGTGAAAAATATTACTTGTCAAAACTTTATGAACTGATACATAGAATTCACAATATTCATTTAGTATCGTTTATTATTATAAATGCATGTGAATTCATGATACATTGCTGTATGTACTAAACGCAGATATATGAACAGGCGATTTTATCAAATTTACAATATCTTGCATCTATATCAAATTTAACCTTAATATGAATTTGTTACACCTAACTATTTTGGTACATCTATCTCAAATTAATCGAAGTGAAAACATTTATGATCCTCATCAGTTCTGTAGACTTGTTATTCTTTCATTCCCAGGCATCTGAAAAGTGTAACAACTGCGGTGTCACTGGCTTTAGAATGTAAAACAAACAAAAAAACAAAAACAAAAACAAAATAACATTGGGCTTTGAAATGCAGTTGGCAACCATTTGTAAAACATAGCTGATAAAGAAGAAACTTGTCATGGAAATATGCATTTTATGTTTATATTCACTGTAATGCTTTGTCAGACGAATTAACTGTTTTGTATTATCCAAATATGATTGTCTTTAGTAGAAAATACTACTTGTCAAAGCTGTAAAGTGTAGTTCCAAAGCATTGACGAAACACTCCTTACTATGAAGAGTAATTTTGGTAGTAATATAATGTTTATTTTGTTCATTTTCATTCTGGTATATGTTACTATTCTATCACCTGTCACATTTGCAAAGTACGCAATGTTAATCTGGCTTTTCATTTCATCCGCTCAAACAATTAAAATCATAACGTTATGAAGAACAGTATTTGTCATTATTTTAGCATGACTTTTAAAATCCAAGAATTTACAAATACAAGTATTTGCTACAAATAGAAAAATGTACATTCATTAAGCGTAGTTGAAATAGTTTTAAGTGATATAAGCGAGAGAATAGGGAAAATGTAGACCGAGCATCAGAGAGAGAGAAAGGGAGAGGGATCGAGAAAGAAATAGAGCGAAAGAGAGAGAGAGAGAGAGAGAGAAAAAAAGAAAGGGAGAGAGAAAGCTTTGAGCATGTTTATGTAAATGCGCTATATCAATATCAATATGAATTGTATGAATTGTATGAATGTAAAAAGAGAGAAAGAGAGAGACGGGGTGAAGGTAATGGGGAGACACCATTAAAATAAATACAAACAAACAAAGAACTAGACATTTTATTGTGCCTTACCAACACGAGCGTTATCGCTAAAATATTGTTTATAAGTTCATGCGTCAACAAGACATCGAAGAGTATCATGAATATTCAACATCCTCACTTTTACTAGAGAGAGAGAGATAGGCCTACCCTCCTACGACCAAGCATTTGACCAACACTTGAGCTTCACAACTGGTTAAATCACTATAACAATGTTGATAGTTATGCTAATGATAGAGTTGATGATGATGAGGATGATTGGGATAATTACGATAATGACGAAGATGTTGGTGTATAATCACCATGGTTATATTATAAACCGTGATGACGATATATCATCATCATCATCATCATCACCTATATCGTCATAATATCACAATTCCATTTTCGGGGACTGTTAGCATATCATCAGAATGATCATCGTGCTTTGTCCGAATGGACTGGAAATATCTATTGTGCTGTCTAGCTACAGTAGATTACTACTAGTTGATCCGGATTTTCTCAAAACACAAGGCCTTTTATTTTACAAGGTTCACAATTTTAGCTAAATTTCATTCAAAACTGATGAGTCAAAAGCTTTTTAAGAGGCATAAACATTAATCATCAGTGTATGGTTTGAGAGGACATGGGCAACGAAAAGTTTTGCTTCAGATACAATAATTTTCAATTGTCTGCTAGGAAATTATATTTGTTTTTCCTGTGTGTCTAGCTTCTTGCAAAATCAATTTTCACAAAATGTTTTAATGTGTCAAACGTTATCCGGTAACACTACAATGGTTTTCCTTTTCGACGCTGTTAAGCACCATTGGACCCCTTTCTTTCCTTCTCTAATGTTTATATCATGTTAGCGAACTCTTCATATTGCAACAACACACCTTTTCCTCATGCTGAAGGCGAAATGGTCCCTATTTCCGTCGATCTATACAGGAGAGGCATCGTAATATGGCCGAACTGAGATAAGGATACAGAGCAAAGGAATAGGTCCCGAAAAAGGGGATTCCCCGTGGACCCATACCAACCATAATGTGATGGTTAAAAAGTCATTGCCAAGAGATGACGCTCTGCTATGTTGCCGAATAGACTGGTTGACTAATGTATGCATAGTAATAGTTGGAGATGGTGCGCTTTACTCTCCAATGCTCGGGCAAAGTAGCTCATTAGCAGTCGATCTCCGAATGCTCGTAAAGTAATCGCAGGGCTCCGTTAATAATTTGAAATTTATAACAAATTCATTTGTCCTTTAAGTTTGCTAATATGGAATATAATTCGAGCGCCAAAACAGTTTGAACAACACCGTCTACGCAACAGTGTACGCATTGATATCATCTTAAAAGACATACCAATGGACCTTTGCCTTTGGTTCAAGACTGCAATATGTGATATAGCTGAATATTATCGCTGAAAATAGTATTATAATTGAAGTGGTTGTATAATTTCGTTGTTTGCGTTATCTGTGTCTGTCTATTCCTCTCTCTTTCTCTGTCTTTCTTTCATAAAGTTCTTCGCTAGCAAACAAAGGAGTTATTGATGTTACACAATGTTTACGCCAATGAACGTACATAGTAACCTTGATTCAGTGTGATTCATTCCTATCACTGATGGGTCCAAAGTATCACTATTGTTCAAAATCAAAAAGAAAAAAAATGATAAAGTGATGGAAGTCTATTTATTCATGAAGCAAAATCTCATCTTTCGAAATGTAAATATTGATAACCTTTCTAAATCAAACAGCGTGGGCACCAACTAGCTTCGTATACTTCTCATGTTAGACAGTAAGTAAATCATCTTTCTTTTTCAATCCAAGAAGTCGCTGGTTCGTTCTTTGGGTTTTTACAGTGATCAGAATTCAGTGGATTTTTGTCTAGACTAATGCTGATTTAACTTCTATTAAGACTGTACATTGTTTTGCTTGTCTTCAAAACAAAGTAATCGGTAAGTTTTGTTTTTTTATAAATAATTGTTCAGTTGCCCTTATTGTTATTTATGTTGTGTGGAAAGGAAGAACAAGATTGCAAGCATTTTAAACAAATCTTTGATAGAGAAGGAATCCGAAATATGAATTAAATCATAATGGAATTCAGCTATAAATATATAATACTTCTATCATGCTATGTGTTGGATATTGAAGAGGCATGCGTAAGATACGCTTCCGGTCGAGAAATAAAAACAAATCCAGTTGTGTATTGCTTTAAGTGTCGGCGTGTGATGGTGCATGTCATCATTACATGTCCGATATTCGCGCAAACTCATCATTTCTAAACTTCTGAAACTTCTAGAACTCCGAAATCATATGTGAATGGGACCATACGGTGATGTTGATCATCAGTAGATCAGCAGATTTAGGTTTTGATTACAGACGGATACAAACCAAACATATTCGGCCTATATTTTCATGGACGGTATTCCGAAAACTATGTTAACTTCTATTTTAACTATTATTTTTAAGTCCCAATGTTAAAGTCCCTCTTAAGTGTTTGGATCCCCTAATTCGCCAAAAAAATGATGGCAAAATTTAACTTTGTCATAATGTGAAAGAAAAGGTCATTTAAGACACACTTCTGCAAAGATTTCCCCCATAAAAAACATGTTTGACAAATATTGACACAAAAATGCATTTTGGGGGGTTTTCTATTGTACGCAAAAAACCTAAATTTGTATTCTTCCATCGATACTCGACTTCAAACACATTTGGTCTAAAAATCCTTTCAGAAATGTGTTTAAAATGAACTCCCCTTTCATATTATGATACAATTTATGTGGAAAATTTCCATCAAAGTTTTAGGGCTCCCAAGACTTTACAGGGGCCTTAACATTAGCATTATGGCCCCCCCCCCCCCCCTCGACGATTTTTCTGATTGTTCGAGAACGCATATGGATGGCGCCTCGCCGCTCGCTGACTTTTTTCTTTAGAGTCTTGTGCATCTTCAAAACAAAAAAACAAAAAAATCGGACCTATAGTTACAAGGTCACGTGACCTTTTGTCTTTGCATGTCAGCCCGAAAATCGCTCATTTTTGTGATTTGTGTACAAAACATATGGAAATGTCATTTTTCCTAAAGATAGATCAAACATTGGTTATTGGGTCTTGTTTAAAGTTTAGGTGGTTGTTTTGGGAGTCAAAATAGTTGAATTGTAGGAAGAAATGAAAAAAAAAAAAAAAACAATAACATAAATAAGTTAAAAAAACAATGAAATACATAAGAAATTATCAAAACAAGAGATAACATAAGGAATAGGCTGGCTCTTCCAATTTTTTTTGTCGTATTATTGTTCCAAATGGTCTAATGAATATATGTAGTGAAAAAGAATGCTTAAATATGAATAATATAGGATTTATGGGTAAAAATGTGATTTTATGACGTTATTTGCATAAATTAACATAAATATGCAAATGAGGGATTTTTTTCAAAAAATTGAAATTATCATATTGTTCTATACACTTCACTTGACATGCGTGCAAATTTTCGCGGAGATCGGCCGTTTCACGGCCGAGATCTTAGGGGGGGGGGCATAATGCCCCCCCCCCCCCCCGGCCGTAGTAAGACTTCAAAATAGCCCGGCCTTATTAGGGCTAAGCCAATTTTTCAAAATGTATGACTGAAGAGAATCTTTTATTTCTGGAGAATCTGTAATGATTTGCTTTCCATTATATGGATTAATATATAAATTGCATTGTGAATCTGTGTGTAGTACCCCAAGTGAGAAGGCGCTCTTAAGTAGAAAATCAGAAATGAATTATATGTGTTTCCATGATACACGTCACAAACCACTGGCAAAATTGCCAATTTGAGATTCAAATAGATGTAGTGATAACTTTATTATTAATGATACGATTTAATTCAAACTTTTGCCATACCTTTTCTCTTATTTTCTGCTTTGATCAAATTTAACTCATACAAAGCTTAGATTAACCCTTAAATCCGAAGTCACACTAGGTGTATGACCGGTTGCAGATTTCTGACAAGCGAACAAAAATATGCTTCCACCGACATCTGACTTGAAAGAATTGACAGTGGACGATCAGTAGCCGATTGGACATAGAGCAGTACGTGGCTGATCGGTTGCCGAATGTCGTACAGTTCTATTTTGTGTCGTGTTTGCCGTGTAACTACCAGCCAATCACCAGAATGTGATACAAATCTATGGGTGGTATTCTCGAAAGCGGCCTAAGTTAAACCGTGGTTTAGTTAGGCCAGGCTTAACTTAGGCCGCTGACCTAAGTCATTTTCATTTCTCGAAAGGTGGCCTAACTGATCCATGGTTTAAACCTGGCCTAACTTAGTCCATGGATTATTCACCATGGTTACGGTGTCTGCACATGCTCAGTACCGAAGCTGCGACGTCACAATGCACTAAGACAATGGATGCGCGCAGTGTGGAGAGGATGCATCATCTCGACAACTTGAGCAATATGACGTCACAATGCATTAAGACAATAGGCTAAGACAATGGATGCGCGCAGTGTGGAGAGGATGCATCACCTCGACAACTTGAGCAATATGACGTCCAGGGGCGGCGGAGCGACTTCCAAAGCGGGGGGCAGCACCAACAAAAAGGGCACTTGCTGGAATTGTATCATTGTTAAAAGGAAAATTATCAGAGGTGAAAAGGGTCACATATCGCACCTGAAAAGGGGCATTGAACATATTTTTAAAGGGGCACTTATGAGAATGAAAAAGAGGCACCGATAATTTTGTTAATAGGGGCACCTCTCAGATTTAAATAGGGCAATTATCAGAGGTGAAGGGGCACTTCTCGTACCTGAAAAGGAGCACTTACTAGAGATTTAAAAGGGCACTTATAACAATGGAAAATTGACACTTATTGCCAAGGAAAATGGAAACTTGTCAAAGGAAAAGGGGCGCATTTCAAAATTAAAGGGGCACTTGTCAGACGTGAAAAGGGGAAGGGGCGCTTTTCCTATGGAAAAGGGGGCACTTCTTTCAAAGTTAAAAGGGCACTTACCTATATAAAAAGGGGCATTTGAAAAAGGGGGCACTGTACCCCCCCCCCCCCCAACTCTTTCTCCCTATCTCCATCTCTCTCTCTCTCTCTCTCACACACACACACACACACACACTATCTCACATCATTGATTATTTCTCATTTTCATGACATCTCTCACCATTAAATTGTTCTTTCTCATTTGGTTCCCTTTCTCTTTTACTCTATCTTTCTCTCTCGCTGGCTCTCTGTTCTCTCACTGTTCTATTTCCAGACTTTTTCCATGTATAATTCAATGAACCCAACAGTATGCACACTTAAAATCAAAAGATATGAAAGGAATATTGTATATAACATATCAACAATTATGTTCAATTTATTTATTTTTCTTAAAACAGAAAAGATTGTAATTCACGATGAATACGATTATAAAATTGAAGGTCAAATATTAGGCTCCAATAGCCTCATAATCTGCTATTTGAAATTATTAGAATACAAAGTTATGAATTTGTTACATTACTTTTTCCCATTTTTTAAAAACAAAGCATAGTCTTCTTTTGAGCCGTCTTTCTTTTGCAGGGAATCTGTTATATCATGACTTGCACTATATTATAAAACACATTATAAAACACGATTTCTTAAATAACTAAAAAATCACAATTTTTCCAGTGAAACAATGAACATCTGATGTACATAAAAACATCCTTATGAGCGATGGTTGCTTTGTGGTTCACACACACAACAAGGACATATCAGGCTTTTTATCAATGGTTGCTTGTTTGTTAGCTCCATGTTATGAGGATCATAATACAAAGGTTTTGATCCCCATGCAGTCACAGTTACAGCAGATAGAGTCTGGTTCATTGAAGAGGCTAAGTAGAACTTCATAGTCCTTGCAAGTATGTCTGTTGAATAAAAAGAGAAAGAAAATGAAAGGAAGCACATTGTAACCTATTTCTGTTAAACATTAACAAGGTCTTGCATGTACATTGTGACCAAAGTAGACTTACATGCACATTGTGGTAAAAGTGGAGTGCATAATCAATTACTTGAAAGTATTGATGGAAAAATGTGAATGAACAAATGCCCTCCTTGAAGTATCTGGTCATACAAACAACAACTTATTCGTACAGCCTACCTGTCAGAAATTCAGCAGCTCAGTAGTTCTCCTTCCTCTCTCTGAATTTGTCTCAATTATCAGGGAATTTGCCTTCATTTATTTTACTGAAGAAGAACATCATCCTGAAACAAAATTAAAAAGGTTTAGACCTCATTAAAATATCAAAGATCTACTCCATTGATAATTGGTCTTAGTTATAGTGTCAATCATATTCTAACTTTAAAAAAAAATTAAGGCGCCTTTCATGTAGGCAGTGACTAGGCACCCCCTCCCCACTCAGTTACTAGTAATCATTGATTTACAGAATGACTACCGGTATCTCTTTTAAAGTCAAGAACAAACATACACATTCTTGCAGTACTATCTCATAAATGTGCTTGCACCCAGTTGTAATTGCCATGTCATGGCCTAAGAAGCCCTAAGTAGTTAAAGTCTATAGCCAAGTTAGTCCCTTTCCTAAAATCAAGTCTAGAGGTCTACATCTTACTTAGATAACCAGCGACAGTTGGCCTAACCTAGATGTAAACGCAGCCTGGGTTGTAGATTTTACAAGGCCCTAATCGTTAGAGCCCAACTTTTCCATTTTAGTTCAATCTAACATTAGACCAAAGATTGTCTTATTGTTTATGTTATCTCCAAAAATGAGCTTCGTGAAAGGGGAAAAAGTAAAATGAAAATTTACTGCACTGTACTGTACTGCAGTCTGTAGGTCGATAAGTCTTATATGGTCTAGAATTGTTAGTGGTAGGTTTGAATTTTCTTCTGACCCAAATTTGAAAGTAGTTAATCAACTGTTGATTATTTGTGTCTTATTTTCAGAGATAGTTCCGCCCAAAAGTCTAGGCCAAGCTGTCACTGTCAGGAGTGACTGGTAGCCATGGCAATCGAGCTGAAAATATTAGCTCGTGCCGATGTAAAATGAATACAAGTTTGAGTGTAGATTGCACCTACATTCATCAGACAAAACAATTTTAAATCACTTCATAATGTACCTGTAGACACATCTGTAGATTCATAAAATCAGCAGATCTTTTCAATAAAAATTGTATAGGCCTAAACATGATTTAGTTTACAAAATTTAGGAGTAATTACAGCTTTACTCACCAGCACTTTCCAAGAAAAATGGAGTATCTTTTTTTCCTGTTCAGGAAATAACTGGTGTTGGGCCAACTGGCTTGAAGATGCCTATGTGGGTGCAATCAATAGCACCGACCATATTAACGCCAGGGAAATGGCAATAATTATAAAATTCATGTTGGGTCTGCACTCTGCAGGACTGCCTCTCTTGTTGAAGGAATTGAGATGTATTGGTCCGATCTCCTGGCAATGGCTATTGAGATGGACTTCACAAGGCGGGACACCGTAGCTTGGGAGAGGCCTTCTTTTTTCATCCCCGTGCATCAATTGAAAAGAACCTGAAATAGCAGAAAATCAAGATGAAAATTAATTAATTATGTTGATATTTGATAAGAAATTACAATTTCTCTTTCTATGTAGTTTACTAACTAGGCCTAATAGTATTATTATTAGACTAAACTACTGTAACATTATCAGCAAATGTATGTCAAAAAAGGAAGCTTCTGTCCATTTCCTTTCAATTTATATTAGATCTGTCTAGACTAGACTCTTATTGATGACATTTAGATCTAGGTCTAGTAATATTGTTTAAAAAAATGTTTTTCTTGGGGGAGGGGGGGGGGGTAGTTGGTTATGAAAATCATCATCATCCTGTAGAAAATTATCACACCAACAGCCACAACTAGCACTGCAGCTCAGGCAGAGGTGATACCAGACCGAAATGTATGTCTCTTTCGTTCGTTAGCCTCTGATTTGGGTAGGGTCGGCTGAAAAAGAGGAGCCGACCCTACCCAAATCAGAGGCTAACGAACAAAAGAGACAGCTAGATCTAAATTTAGGCCTAGTGCTAGTCCACTTTTAGGCAACAGCGTCTCGAAAATCCACTATAACAGTAGTTTCTACGTCTAGCAATGATAGTTTTAAGTTGGTGTTAAGGTGGTATATGCGTACGAAGGTACAATAGTGCCAAGAAAAAAATTACCCGGTAAGAAATTGCTCAATCTCAGGAAACGAAAATGTTAACCGACAATTATTTCCACGTATGGGACTGGTCTGCAACACTGTGAACATTTACCAAGTTTTCCCCAAATTTATTCAGTTAAAAGCATTTTAGATTATCACCAGTACAGCAACATGAAAGTAACAACTATACTTTATTAGCTGGTATAACTTTCATGAGCGCTTATCCATACAAAAGAGTGTAAATTGTTATCAAATATAGAAATTCAAATGCAAAACTTACCGTTCACTCTCCGCGGACAGTCGATTTAAGTAAAAAGTGACGTCACGCAAAGTTAGGCCGAACTATGACGTATTTAAACCTGCCCTCTGAGCGGCCTAAAGTTAGGCCGAACTATGACGTATTTAAGCCTGGCTTATCTTTAGGCCACCTTCGAGAATAGCAAAAAAGATAGTCCATGGTTTAAACCAGGTTTAGGCCACTGATTTAACTTAGGCCGCTTTCGAGAATACCACCCTATGACTTTTGGCTTCAGTGTAAATGCAGATATGGAGACAGCATACACCACTAAAGGGATTGGGTATCTTTGTCTAAGATTATAAACAAAATCCTGGATTTAGCTCATGCTGCAATCATAATTATAAACATTAGGTCAGTCAGGTATCCCATGATGTTTACAAGCCGATCGCACGTTTGATTATCAAGATATTTATGATTGTAATCCGTTTTTCCAACGGTTTTTATAACACTACAGGCTATTGGGGGAAGGTGAAGCGTAACAAACGTTGATAACACGTAGGGCCATGCATCTCAGATTAGGCATTTTTAAACAATGCCTTTGAAGCAAAGCAGATTGGATTTTATGTTTGTATGTCATCAGGTATAAGCCTAGATACTGTGTTAAACAAATTCATGTCATAACAAGTTCAATTTTTTGAAATTCAATAATTCATTTTGTTAAGAAAATATAATTTATTGGTCATATTAAGAAGTATGTAAACAATTTTCTTTGCAGTATCTTCATGGTAAGCAAATTGAAAATGTTAGTAAATAAAAACTTTAATTTGTTATTAATGACGATTTTTTTTTCTTGATACGTTTTCGATGGAGACGGAGCCAGTTATGTATGCAATACAACAGAAGAAGAAAGAAATACGTATATAAAATGATCTTGAAGGTGATATAATCAAGTAAGAAAGACTGATGGGACAGAATTGTGAAAAACAGAAATAACATGCAAAAAGAAAGTTATTGATGGAAGAATTAAAACATTTCAGGAAACAGAGACTTAAAACTGCTGCAAACAGGCTGATGCTTCAAGTAAAGCAATTTGGGAAAAAACCCTTCTGAATAGTATTTAAACTTGGAGAAACAAAGAATGGTTGAACAATCTTTAATGAAATAAATTAATGACAATGGTACAGTATTGCAAGAACACGAAGATATCTTAAACGATATCTGGGCGTAATATGAATATTTGTATAAGCATCATGCTAATTCTGATGCAAAAGAGCTTTTATCAAAGATAAAACAAGATCAGTATCAAAGAGTCACAGAAGAAGAGTGTACTTTCCTAAAGAGAGAGAAAGAAAAAAATAGAGATAGACAGAGAGAGAGAGAGAGAGAGAGAGAGAGAGGGGTATCTCGCATAGACGTTGAATATGCATTAAAGAAGATGAAAAATAATACATCCTCAGGTCAAGATTGATTTACAGTATAATTCTTTCTTTGTTTCTTTCAGGAGTTGGGCAATTACAGGGTTCGTAGTAAATGCCCGATATCAGCTATGATAGAATCCTTGACAAAATGAAACGCCGGAATATAATGAAGTCTTGGATCAAACGGAGTAATACGGTTTTAGGGAGAGTTACAGTTGCTAAATTGTTAAAACTTGTTCATGTCAATCACGAAGAGAGGGGACATATGACGAGGGGGGGGGGGGGGGGGGGGTGGCGGATAATCAGTGCTTTAGTAAAGCATAACGCTTTCAGGGATTCAAAGATATGTGAGTGTACCTCGGTCCCCAGCTAATTTCTTTTCCTCCTTTCTATTTTCTAATAATCTTTTCTTTATCTCCAAATAAGGTGGGTTTTTTGGTCTATTTTTACTATCTATAAATATCATATATTTTATCAACATTATGATATGATTTAATAACTGTTCCTTCCCTATGTTTAACTCAACTATCCCTACATGGATACCTTTCCAATTAATATTTGTAATCTCTACTAAATCAAATAAATTCCCACACTCTACCCAAATTGGTTTTACTTTCTCACAAAGACAAAATAAATGCTCGTAAGTTTCTTCATATTTACCACAAAAAGAACATAAATTACTATTAACCATTTTAAATGTATATAAATGTAATTTAGTATGTATAATATTATAAAGCATTTTAAATTGAAATTCTCTAAGCTTACTAATACTATTCAATGTGCAAGTCTTAGAAATATTAATTGGATATCTTTTCTATGAATATTATAAGTCTGTCGTTCTGCATATGATTTTTCTACTCTCTTATTTAATAAGTATATAATTTTTGAGGTTATTTGATCTAACATTTATACCTTTACAAACATAATAATATCCATATCTAATTCCCTATCTATATTTGAGTGAGTATTTTTATTTTAAAAATGTTTCCATGAAGGCGGGATGCCCAAAAAATACGTTGTATTTTACTAATTTCTAAACTATTTAAACCTTTTCTTTGAAATTCCTAATTAGATTTTATATTACCTTCCTTATCAACAATATGATGCAACTTATAAACATTTGTGTTAATCTATTATTATAAATAATCTCATTCCTCCTAGAAACATTTTCCTTTAACAAAAATATTCTTGTAGCCATCCGAACGTCCAGCATGTCTCTATAAAATGCTGGTAATACTAATTCAGATATACCTACGGTTGCATTATTATAAAATATCAAAATTCATCCAGCATCTTTGGTTAAATAATTAAAATATTGTTTCCATCCCATATTTGCATCCCCCATTAAAACTCTCTTTACCCACATAATCATCTGCACTAAAATAAATAAATGAAAGTCCGTTAATCTTAGTCCACATCTACAATATTCCAAGAACATTACATTTCGCTTAATCTTTTCTTTTCCTTTCCACAAAAAGTCAAAAACCAGTTTATCCAAATCTTTAAATACTCAATTTGGTACTAGTGTCAGCACCGATACATGAATCAATTTTGACAAAATAACCGTTTTTATCAATTGAATTTTCCCCATGAAAGTTAAATCTCTTTGTTTCCACCAAGACAACAACTTTTTTATCCTACTAAAAATTTCCTTATAATTTGTCCTTTCCTGAACTTCAACATCTAAAGAAAAATATATACCCCAAATCTTGACTATTTGTACTACTTTACCAAATGGAAGAGCAATATTTTCATTTTGAGAAGGGCCTAACAATAATATAAAAGTTTTTTTCTTTATTAATTTTTAATCCAGAATTTCTAGCAAAACTTTCAAACATTTTCCCCACCTTTTCAAATGAGTTTGAGTCCCGAATAAAGAGAGTCATATCATCTGCATAAAGAATTTGTTTTACTTGTACGTTATTAGAAGTAAATCCTTGAATTTCAGGGTCTTTATATATTGAACGAGCTAAAATTTCAATACAAAGTATAAACAAATATGGGGACAGGGGATCCCCCTGTCTAACGCCTCTCTTAATATCAAAGTACTCAGTAGATGCGCCCCCATTAAAGACACAACTTTGAGCATTATTATATATAGTCTCTACCCATCTACAAAATGATGGTCCAAAACCAAATGTAAACAAAACCTTCTGCAAAAAAGTATGTGAAACTGAATCGAAAGCCTTTTCAAAATCAATTATCATCATATATCCAGGTATTTTATTGACTGATGTATGATTAATTATATCATCTATCATTCTAATTGCTTCACCTATGTTTCGATCCTTTAGATATCCCACCTGGTCGACATAAATTAACTCATTTAAAACTTTTTAAATCCTTATAGAAAGCACTTTAGTCAAAATTGTGTAGTCTACATTCAATAAAGATATTGGTCTATAATTTTTCTTTTTATAAATAAGGGATCTTTTCCTTCTTTAGGCATCAAACTAATGACCGCCTGCTTTTGTAATGAGGAAAGTTCCTTCTTTCCAAAAGCTGAATTTACAGAATCTACAACTAAATTTCCTATCAATGGCAAAAACAGTATATAAACTTCAACACTTAATCCATCATTCCCCGGGGATTTATTAGATTCCTTTTCTTTCATGGCTGCAATACATTCCCCGTTTGTTATTTTACCTTCACATAATGCACACGAATCTGAGTTAAATTTTGGCAAGTCCTGAAAAAAATCATCCACAAAATCAATTTCCTCTTCCGATTGAGCATAAAGCTTACTATAAAATGTATACATTTCTTGCATAATATGTTTTGATCAAAGCTTATATCTTCATCAATATAAAGTTTATGTATCAAAGTTTTCTTTTTATTAGACTTCATTAATTGGGTAAAATACACAGTGTCTCTTTCTCCACATTCATAGTGTGATGCTCTAGAACAAATTTTAATACCTTCATTTATATAATGATAACAATCCTGTAAGTCTTTTTTGTTTCGTTCTAAGTCATCAAGTTTTTCCTGGTCTATTCCATTCAGCAATTCATTTTCCAGCTTCAAAATATCGTCTTCCAAATGTTCATTTTTTTTTTCTTTTTTTTTCGCCTTTTCTTTTGAATATTTTCTACTAACATTTCTAATTTTCATTTTTTTTAAATCCCATAAAACTCTCTTATCTTCTATCTCTATTCGAAATTCTTCTTATAATTTAATAATTTCCTCTTTAATACAATTAATATATTCATTATCTTGACATAAACTATTATTTAATGTCCAATAGGATCCCTGAAACTTAAATGAATACATTAACTTATCGTAAAATTGCAATTGAATGGCTGAATGATCCGGAGCCGTAGAAAGTATTATATCACATTTTAATACTACCTGTTCTATCTGCTTAGAAGCAAACCAATAATATAATCTACTTTGTATACATGAATTCACATGCATATACGTAAACTGTTTCTTCAATCCATTCCTTACCCTCCAAACATCCAGCAACTCAAATCTATCTAAAAATTGTTCAAATAAAATATGAAATGGAGACTGAACATGGTGTTTACTACTTCCAAAATAATCTAAATCTTTGTTTGAAATAATATAAAAATCTCCCCCAATAATTATTGCATTATTTTCTTCATTAATTTCTTTTACTATTTTTTCAAAATTGACCAAAAAATAATTCTTTTCTGATTTCCTTCCTCTTACTGGCAAATAAACATTAGCCATAATCAATTTCATCCCCTGAATAATACATTCCATTATAACATATCTACCATTATTATCTGAAATGACAATTAACATCTGAATATCTAATTTATTATCTATTGAAATAAGCACTCCTTTACTATGGTTTGTCCCATGACTAAAATATGAACTCCCATTCCATAGCAATTTCCAAGTCTCCTCAACTTCAATTGTATTATATGTTTCTTGTAAAAAAAAACAATATCAGCACCTTTATTTTTACACCACGTACACATTTTTGCCCTCTTTGACTTTTCTCGAATTCCTTTGACATTTACAGAAAGAAAATTACATTAAATATAAATATCTTTACCTTCCATAACTATAAATGAATATGAATATATTCATGTATTCTTTCCTCCATATATAAGCTTCTAATACACAGGATGGCAGAAGCAGGCTCAAGAATATATAATTACTAACAAAATCAGCATACTGGTCGAGATCCCCAACTACGTAGGCAATGCAATTAACACTCACACACAGCACACACAACACACATAATAACTTAACTAAACGAAATTGCAAGATGTATATACTAAACATTCCTCCTCTGTAGGGTCTCTTTGAGGTCCCCTCTCCCCCTCCTTACTATAAAACACATGTAAATTAAACGCTTCATAAACATTTACTCATGTATTGGCGCTCAAATATTCGAAGAAATGGGAAGAAAAACAAAAGAAAAACAAATATATGTTTCATTAAATTTCAATTAAAACAAAAAATTATCTTTCCATACAAAAATTCAATAAGTATTCCATAATCCATTTTCTTCCATTTCCAATATCCTTATATTTTTGCCGTGGAAAGAAATCGAAAAATCAAAGAAAAATCATTTCTGAGCATTAAAGTCAAACATTGTTACAGTGAAAATACAAGGTTCTTCAGCATTAGATGTGTTGTCCTGGCACATTCAATAATCAATGTTCATGCCCTTTTTCCGCTATCAGCTCGGTCAATGAAATAATAAAAGAACTTACTCTCTGCAACATGTGTCTCTTCAATCAATGAAAGAAAGAGCGGGTAAAAATTGTACTGAAATACGCGATAGATCATGATCAAGACACGGGTGACAGAGTCAAAGAGAGAGAGAGAGAGAGAGAAAACAAGAGAGAGAGTATTAGTAATATATGAGAGAGAGTGTGAGAGAGAGAGAGAGAGATTGAGAGAGAGTGAGAGAGGAAGAGAGAGGGGGAGGCGGGGAGAGGGGCTATAGGAAGTTGATAAATAGTTGTTACCTATTGAGGAATCACTCGGTATAGTATACAGGACCGTTTTACAATGCAATATGAGCTGTATTAAATAGCTCTCTCTCTCTCTATTTCTCTATTGTTTTCCTTCTCTCTCTTCTCTCTCTCTCTCTTTCTCTCTCTCTCTTTCTCTCTCTCACTCGTAAAGTTTTTCGGTAGCAAACAAAGGACTTTAGATGTTATATACCAATGAACAAACATGCAAAGCTTGATTTTATGTGTCTAAATTATCACTATTGTTACGAACCAAAATATAATAAGTAATAAAGAGACCTAAGAATATGTATCCATAAAGCAGTATATCACATTTCGATTTGTAAATAAAGATAATCTCTCTAAAGCAAACAACGAGAGCGTTACCTAACTTCTTATACGTCTCATGCGATGCATAACAACTTCCATTTTCAACCCAACAAGACACTAGTTTGTTCTCTGGATTTTTACAGTGATCTGAATTGTTTAATACTGACGTAACTTCGATTAAGACTGAATATTGTTTCGCTTGTCCTCAAATAAAACAAATTGAAGGTAAGCTTACTTTTCTTTTTGTAGACAATTGTTCACTTGCCTCTTTTTGTATTGTTATTGTGTAAAGTGGGAACAAAATTGTGTTTGGTTTTGATCATCATGCAAGTAAGCTGTAGCAAAGAATGTAGCGATGAAATGTAGGATGGCAGCTACAAGAGAGGTTTCGTATAATCCAGTGGTAACATTCTCAGAACGATGTTATCTTTGATGTTTAATAGTAAAGCGATGTTAATTGTCATGAAATTCAAAATATGTGCGTCTGCGTTCCTGTAAAGCTTAAGAGACACATGCGTATTAAAGCGCAAGCACCAATGGTAAGTGCTAATTCCGCGCCCTTAAAGTTTGTTATGATGTTTGAAATAGTTTTGCATAAAATGAAGATGGCATACTTTTCATAATACAGCCGCTGGTATGTGTCATAAGCTATAATTGTACTAAGAAATAATCCAATAACCATTCCTTCATTTTGGGTGGTGTTTTTTATAGCTCGTAGTTTGTCTCATGATGTATTATGCATCCATTTGTATTCATCTGTTCCAGATACATCATTCATCTACACACTACCCGCCATGGCGTCAAGGTTTCCTCAGGAAAACCGGGCTCAACTGAGACCAAGAAAAGGTCACGACATGAAGTGGTCATGTGACAAGCACGCTGAGCCAATCGCGTTTTACTGTAAAGAACACAGATTACCCGTCTGTGACCGATGTGCTATCAAAGAGCACTGTCAAAAACCATGTGAGCTAGACGACATCGAGGATGTCATCTTGGAGAGGAGGAGAAAGCTGGATGATAAACAGCACGAGATTGAGAAGACAAAGAAACTACTGAAAACTCTTGACTACAAAATAGAATCCATCGCTACTTTCTCAAGTAACCATTTTCAGACAGTCAACGATGAAGTTAAGTCCACATACAAAAACAAATCAAAGAGTGTGAATGATGATGAGGAAAAAAAGATCAGTCTCATCAACGAGGAGGCGGATAAGGAAATTCGTGTTATCAACGAAAAGAGGGACGGGAGGATTAAAGCTTGCAAAGCTGATATAGAAAGACAGCAGCTAATCATCCAAAAAAGCCAAGCAAAACTATTCTCAGAGGCAAAGGCAATCAGCAAAGTGGTTTCCAAAACGATAAAAGATCTCACAAGTAAGAATCAGCATGCAATCAGCACTATGGATAATGTTGACGCCAAGATCAAACGAATCAAACAAGATGACAAAACATTAGTGAATGAAGCTCCTCAAGTACTTGCATCCCTAGATGACATTTTGAATTTGAATGTTCATCAAGATGCTATGGACTGTCTTGACCGAATACAGCGTGAAGTTCAGAAAGTGAAGTTTGTTGAGGGTATGGTAGGTGAAGAACACTACGGGAGAATTGGTGGCTATATCGGTAAATGGGAGCTTGTCAAGTCAATCCACATTCCATCGGATGTTAATAACCCATGGGTGTGTGGTTTGATCAGTGACGATGAGATATGTGTGTGGGCCGCATGTACCATGTATGTTACAAATATCAGCACTGAACACACACAGAAAGTCATTGAAGGAGATCGTAGCATGTATATTACATCATGTGCCCCCTTAGACAGCAACGTAATAGTATGCGGTAAGTGGATACGAGGCTGCACGGGTGACAGCTTGGATGGATGCATCACTCTCTATGACAGACAATGGAAGGTGATTAGAGACATCAGCATACCGAGGAATATCTGCTCTAATTCAGTGTACGTTGATGTTGACAGGGATGGGATGATTCTCGCTGCTCAGTACGATCAGTCTAATATCTACGTCATCAATCCTGATGATGGTAAGATAGTACACCTATTACGATGCAGGGCAAGAAGGTGTGGGGGTAGGATACAAGCCTTGTCATCAGGTGAAATCGTTTTGAAGACAGATCATAATGAATTCACTGTCATCTCACGATCTGGAGAAGAGAAGGTTACCATAGACTGCGATGAGTGGGGTTACCCACAGTGTCGGGTTGATAAACTGACAGACACACTCTACATCACATACTGGGATACAGAGCGCACTATCTACGCAGTTGATCAGGTGTCATGTGATGGTATCATCCAGGCAAGGAGGATCGATGAATACGAGACCTCAGTCCGATACTCCGTCAATAACGCATGCCTCGTAACTCCTTCTGGTAACCTTGTAGCTTGTAACGGAGACAAGTTTTTTGTGTACAAGAAGATATTTATTGTTTAAGTCATTAGAAGAAATAGATGAAATTCCTCATATTGCAGGCCTAATTTGCCTCAACGGTATATTGAATGATCCAATTGTTCGAATAACCAAGTTGAAATTGAAGCATTTTTTTCTATTTGTCACAAATAAATTTGTTTTAAATATTGAATATTAACTCATTATTTGTTATTCATGTTACTTCGAGGTTTCGGTGACTGTTTAGAAGTTGTTAAATTATCCACACCCGGAATACAATTGGGGCCTGTCACCACGAAATGAGTCCAGTGTCGCAAAAAAATTATTCCTGTTTTTAAGTATTATATGAATCTACATTAAGTAAGCTTTAAATTAAGGGGTCACACATTAAAATTGATAAATTATATCCAGAAATATGAACAAAAACCTAATTGGACTTTATAACAATGGGATTACCCAGTTTTGAGATAATTAGGTGTAAAGTTAATGATGCGTAACATATTATAGTCTGGTCAACAACAACATAGCAACAACACACTTCCCATCATTCGATTTCAATGAAACTTTCAACAAACAAAGAAATAATAAGTCGATTTTTGGAAAAATCTTAAATGTGGTAGGTGGGTCAATTTTCAGTACATACACACTATACATCGCTATTACTACGATTGAGCTAATGCGACACTGGACTCATTTCGTGGTGACTGGCCCCAATTATTTTTACCTTTCAATAATTATACTAAAATATTTTATTTCTGAATATGATAACTGAGATTAGAATCACAGCAACGTATACATAGGGTAAGAGAATTGATGAAGTAAACCGGGTGAACCTTAATTTATATGTATGTACACTGTATATAATCTTTATAAACGATTATTTTTTATTTTAATGATTTTTTTTCCCGAGCTATCATGTGGACCAATATTCAAATGGATGGGATTCAAATTAAGCATGGATTGAGAATGACTACTTTAAAACAAACAACAAAAATAGTCAAAACTACAGTCCTTCCTTTTCGGTGGTACGCAACGTTTTTAAAATGATACACAGTCTAAAAAGGCCTAGCCACTTTGAAACAGTGAGAAAGCTTGACATAAATAAGAAATGGCTCGCTATGATATTTTGCAAATTTCTTCCATTTCCAAAGTCATCGCGAGACTTCAAGAGGGATTTCATGTTCAAAGCAGGTTTTATCAATATATTGTCAATGATGTTTAGCTGACACAGGGATGGTCATGTCCATATCTTATGAAGTTGTGTCGATAAGTTTATGAACTGAGACATTGAATTCATAATATTCATTTATCATTGATTATTGCTTATTATTATGAATGCATGTGAATTCATGATGCATTGCTGTATGTACTAAAACAGATAAATGAACAGGCGATTCAATCAACTGTGTTTACACTGGCTTTATAATGTAAAACAAAGCCCAAACAAAATACCATTTGGTTTTTAAAAGCGGTTTGCAAACATGTTTTGAATATAGCTGATAAAGAGGAAACTAGTCATGGAAATTTGCCTTTTACGTTTATCTTCATTGTAATGCTTTGTCAGACGAATGAGCTGTTTTATATTATCCACAAATAATTGTCTTTAGTAAAAAAAAAATTTTATATATATATATATATATATACACTGTCGCTCATATAGTTGGAATATATTTGTTTTACCCCAAATTATGTAAAAAATATTTTAGAAATAATTTAAAAATAATAGATCTAGATAATATTATACATTCTCAGATTGTATTGAATAATAATTTGCCAATGTGTGTTTTGCGTGACTGCTAAAACATGTGTATGCTACTATGCTTATCAACTAGGGGACCTACGCCCATAAGTCATAAATGACAGTAATGAGGATTAATGCCCCACAAAAGGGCACTAATATAGCACATCGACACGGTTTTGATCCTGGGGCCTAACAGTTACGAGGCCATTGCTTTGTCACTGAACCATGACTGTACGCAGCGGAGGCTAGGGTAGGGGGCAGTTTCCATAAATAAAACAATAAAAAAAAGCAATACATTTTCAATAATTTATTGCATTTTACTCCGGTCCCCAACATAAAAAAATTCTATGGACGGCCTTGCATTATGGCTCAAGGCATGGGCACACAGAGGATTTGTTTATGTTGGGAACCGGGGTAAAATGCAATAAATTATTGAAAATTTTTTGCATTTTTTAATTTTTTTTATTTATGGAAACTACCCCCTACCCTAGCCCCCGCTGCGTACAGTCATGGTTCAGTGACAAAGCAATGACCTCGTAACTGTAAGGCCCCAGGATCAAAACCGTGTCGATGTGGTATATTAGTGCCCTTTTGTGTGGACATTGATCCTCATTACTGTCATTTATGACTTAAGGGCGTAGGTCCCCTAGTTGATAAGCATAGTAGCATACACATACTTTAGCAGTCACGCAAAACACACATCGGCAAATTATTATTCAATAAAATCTGAGAATGTATACTATTATCTAGATCTATTATTTGTAAGTTATTTTTAAAATAATTCCATAAATTGGGGTAAAACTAAAATATTCCAACTATATGAGCGACATTGTATATATTACTTGTCAAAGCTGTAAAGTGTAGTTTCTAAGCATTGACGAAACACTCCTTACTATGAAGAGTAGTTTTGGTAGTAATGTTTATTATGTTTATTTTCATTGTAGTATTTGTTACTATTCTATTACCTGTCACATTTGCAAAGTAGACAATGTTGATCTGGCTTTTTATTTCATCCGCTTAAACAATTAAAATGGTAACGTTATAAAGAACAGTATTTGTCATTTTTTTAGCATGACTTTCAAAATCCAAGAATTTACAAATACAAGTATTTGCTACAAAAAGAAAAATGTATATTAATTAAGCGTAGTTGAAATAGGTTTATGTCCAGATCTTATGAAGTTATGTCGATAAGTTTATGAACTGAGACATTGAAATAAAAATATTTATTTATTATTGATTATTGCTTATTATTATAAATGCATGTGATTTCATGATTCATTGCTGTATGTACTAAAGAGATAACAGGCGATTCAAGCAACTGTGTTTACACTGGCTTTATAATGTAAAATAAAGCCCAAACTAAATACCATTTGGTTTTTAAAAGCGGTTTGCAAAAATGTTTTAAATATAGCTGATAAAGAGGAAACTAGTTATAAAAATATGCCTTTTACGTTTATCTTCATTGTAATGCTTTGTCAGACGAATGAGCTGTTTTATATTATCCGAATATAATTGTCTCTCGTAAAAAAAAAAAAATATATATTACTTGTCAAAGCTGTAAAGTGTAGTTTCGAAGCATTGACGAAACACTCCTTACTATGAAGAGTAGTTTTGGTAGTAATGATGTTTATTTTCATTCTGGTATCTGTTACTATTATATTTCCTGCCACATTTACAAAGTACACAATGTTAATCTGGATTTTCATTTCACCCGCTTAAACAATTAAAATCGTAACGTTATGAAGAACAGTATTTGTCATTATTTTAGCATGACTTTTAAACTACAACAAATTACAAATACAAATATTTGCTACAAATAGAAAAATGTACATTTATTAAGCGTAGTTGAAATATGTTTAAGTGATATAAGCGAGAGAATGGGGAAATGAAGACAGAGCATCAGAGAGAGAGAAAGAGAAAGAAGGAGAGAGAGAGAGAGAGAGAGTGTGTGTGTGTGTGTGAGAGAGAGAGAGAAGGGTGGACTTAATAGGGGAGACACCATTAATAATAAAATAAAAAGCACAAACAAACAGAGAGCGAGACCTGTGATCGTTGTGCCTAAGATACACGAGCGTTATCAGAGAAACATTGTTTATAAGATCATGCATCAATAAGACATCGAAGAGTATCCAACATCCTCATTTTTACCAGAGAGGGTTAGGCATATCTTCCACTAACACTAGAGCTTAAAAATTGGCTACATCACCAACACGATGTTTGTTTGTATGACAATGATATTGATGTTGATGATGATGATGGTTTTGACGATGAACACGAATATGTTAGTGTATGCTTGAGCGCTACTTTGGCAGCTCGGCTATAACCAGGGTAATATGTGTAAAGGACCATAAGCGTCGGAGCCTGGCGGATGCCGGCTCTTTATAAATATCCATATCATTTTGTATATATTTACTTTATAATCAATATGGTTATATTATATACCGTGGCGATGATACATCATCTTCTTTGCCATCACCATTATTACCATCACCTCGATCGTCATATTATCACAATTTTTTTTCATCAGGAATCGGTAGGGCATTTATATTGTGCTTCTAGATACAGGTTTATTGCGTAATACTATAATGGGAGCGCTAAAAACACCAGGGGCGGTATTAATATTGTTGTATCTTTGAAGATAAGACAAAGTTGGTATTCTGAACATTGTTGTAACTTTTGTGTTATCTTTTGTTGTATCTTTTCTCTCATCTTATTGGCCGCGCCTGCGCTCATACTTTGGTGCGCTTGTAATTGTGCGTATTATTAATAAAGTGGCATTTAATCCTCATTTGCATATGCGCACGGGAGATAATATGCCGATATAATTGGTATTCTGAAAGTTGTTGTATCTTTTATCTTATCTTATTTTGCATGGTATTTACAACAATATTTACAACAGGTAGGTGGTTGTTGTATCTTTCGTGGTGATATAATTGGGGCAATATTTCTTGACCAGAACCAACTTCATGCCAATAGACGAGTTAGAAGAAGATTGTGTGTTGACCGGAAACATCACAGATGAGAACTTTCTAAGATATTACATGCTAGGATATGACGATCTTAATGCTCTCATCTTAACCAATATAGTGAAAGTGTGATTTGCCTTCATGATCCACATTCAACAGCGCATAATGATGACGCGCGTAATAAGTGCTCAAATAACTAATTACGCCCAAGATTAGTATGCGCTAGGCGCACCTTCAGATATGGCATAAAGTATTCCTATTGGTTGACCTACTTATCATGCTTATATAAAATAGATTTTGATTGGTAGGGTCCATAAAAATGGGCGTGTCATCAATGGTCAAAGATAAGATAGAGGCGGTCCTTCAAGAGATAACACAGGGATAAAACAATGTTCAGAATACCAACTTACAACAATATTAGCGCTGTGTTATCTCTGGAAGATACAACAAAAGATAACACAAAACTTACAACAATGTTCAGAATACCGCCCCAGGCCTTTTCGTTAAAATCTGACAAGTCGAAAGCTGTTTAGATAGCAAATGAGGCTAGTTATAATATACACAATCATTCTTTATCTATGTATGACAATCACAGAGGAAATGGACAATGGTAACCTTTGATTCTATCCTTCTGTAATGCCTAATATGTTATGTTAGCGTACTCCTCATATCATCTTTTCCCCATGCTGAAGACGAGATAATTATCATTGCAATCGATCTATACAGGAAAGACAGCATAAAAGGGCCGAACTGAGGTAAGGACACAGTGCATTGGAATATGTCCTAAATATATGGGGATTTCCCCTTGATCCATACCAACGATGATGTATTCGTTAAAAAAAGTTTTGCCAAGAGATGACGCTATATGTCTATTGATATGTTGTCGAATAGACTGGTTGACTAATGTATGCATAGAAACAGTGAGTTGGAAATGGCGTGCTTCACTCTCGAACGCTCGGACATAGTAGGTTACTAGCAGACGATCTCCCAACGCTTGTAACGTTATCGCACGGCTTCGTTTTGGTTTAATTTGAAATAGATAACAATTTCATTTGCCCCTTGATTGGGAAAATATGGATTCTAATTTAATCCCATTTACCACACAACAAAAGTTATAATTAGCTACTCGTTAGTACACAAGTAAAATTAATTCATAGACATCCCTACTCATACAAGATGCCCACGACGCAAACCCCATAACAAGATGAATAAGACCGTCTACGCTACAGCGTACGATGCAGGGAAATGAAATGCAGAACTGAAAGGTACCGTTAAGTTCCTTAACCATGCTTCGTATAAAGACTACTGAATGTAATACATAACATTATACTCATCTAAACAGACATACGTATGGAGCTATGCATTTGGCCCAAGACTGAAAAAAACGTGATATAGCTGAACATTATAACAGAAACAGTATTGTATTTGAAGAAAATGTATAATTTCATTGTGGATTTAACCCAACAATGGCCTGTAGTGGAAATATTTTCAATCGCGTTTTTTTCCACACGACTATTCTTTCTGTTTCCCTTCTCTGCTTTCCGCTTTTCCCTTCTCTATTTTTTTTCCAGCTCTCTCTCTCTCTCTCTCTCTCTCTCCCTCATTCTTTCTATTTTGCTTTCCCACTCTCTGGAACACACACATACGCCAAAACACCAATTAACAATCACCAAGCTAATTAATATACCAACTCCCTTTCACCCCCACAACAAGGGGGGGGGGGGGGCACTTTATTAGCGAAATCATGGAGTAATTTTGTGATTTTAACAATCACTACGAATCGCCCGAAATGCTTTGTATTGCCCTTACACATTGTTATTATACCTATATTCTCGTTAAAGTACATACCCCACATGAAAAAAAAGTATTTCTCCTTTTCATCCAAAGTCCAAACAAGGGGCAACCTTTTCTGCCAAAATAACTCTTATATAAAGGTTCGGAGATTCCAGCTGCGCACCACTGTCCGAAGTCCGAACCAAATCTGAATATCCCTACCTCCCCCTTTCCCTGCTCGATCGCACGGTAAAGAAATGTATTCCTTCTCTCATCTGTCACTCACAAATTTTAGGTTCAGAATTACTCTACTATAATATAATTCCAAATGAGGCTTACCAGTAAAGCCTGTGTATAAAGTGGCCTTTATGCAGTTGCGTAATGTAAAAACTACAGCATCCTCACCTTTAGAAGGAGAAATGTTCTGATGTAAATAGTTGTTTTGACCGATATGTATATATTAGGCAAAGCTTATTCTTAGAATGTAGCATAATTAACACGATGGCAAAGAGTTTCGAAAAATCAAATCAATGTCAATTTCAATATCCTGTTCTATGTCATGTAGAAGTCACGTGCAGATTATATGATACGTTTTTGTAATGTTTGCGCAATTCTAAATGTGATGGAGAGGGCTGTATTGAAATTACATAAATAATAAAGTTGACAGTTGAAAAGTAGTTGAGATCGTGCTTACAAGCAGTTGATGGTTAAGCTTCAAATCTCCGCGGTATCAACAAATGTTTGAATATAGGGATTTCATTATGTTAATTGAGAGCTGACTTGATGAGATAATCACTAGTCAGTGAACATGCAGGGAGGTACAATCCCTCCTGGCCAAACTAGTGCAGATAGGCATTGAATACAGTGATTTTAACCGTGTTTGCTCTAAATGTTGAGATGGAGCTCCATGAATATCGCGTGATGTTTGAAACTAGTTGTGACATTGCACCGTCACTATTTCTCCCTCTCCACTCTCTCTCTCTCTCTCTCTCTCTCTCTTTCTCTCTCTCTCTCTCTCTCTCTCTCTCTCTCTTTCTTGGGAAACGGGGTGGGAAAACCGTTGGATGAGTGAGCAGAAGAAAGAAACAGTATTTAGGTATAAAGGTAAACGCAAAAGTCAATCTTGCATAAATATCAGACAGACTATCTCTCTCTCGCTCTATCAACAATTCGAAGTCCTAATCTGTACAGACTGTCATGTATATATGTTCTGCTCCTGAAAATATGTTTAAGATCACATTAATAGCCATGTAGATGAAAGGGTGTACACTTTGGTAATGTTACTATGTTTTACCGGGGAACCTAATATTCTACTATTTCTTGTCATTACAATACTATTTAAAGACAATCGATTTGAGAAATTCAACATGAGAGTCTCTCGGCTATGCGCGCTTAATGTCATGAAGGACCTAGTCTTGAAGATTTTAGGGGCAGTTGAGTTCTTGTTTAAGACTGCAAGTGCCTTCAAAGTGAATTGATATTGATCTTATTGTTATTTATGACATGTATAGTACCCTATAGCACCTTAAATTGCTATGAAGGTAATTTTATACTCCAAAACATTTGCAATTTAGATTAAATCCGAGCATACCAATTCAGCTCCACTTTCCCCAAAATACGGTGACCGTTAATTTATTAATTTATTAATTAACTGGTAACAACAACACACGGCCGGCAGGTGGTGCGTATATATAACCAACACGAAAAAGCCAACATTTGCATTGGCTGGAATAAAACTTATAAGGCGCTATCTCTTGTTTTCAACGACTGGTTAAGAATTATCGAATGTTTGTGTGGCCTCACAAATATTATATGGTTAAATTTAGGGATATTTCAGCCATCTCTGAACCAATTTTATTTAGATCAAACAAAGATGATTTCGTAATTTATATTGTATGCTCTTTCAAATTTGACACTAAGTTTGTTATTATCTCACAACAACAACAAAAAACGTTTAGCGCCCTTTATATACCAAACCTTAACTATCCCTTTGAGAATATGCTAATTATGCTAATAAAACGAATTGCCAAAAGTTGCCAAGACGGCAACCAAGTTGAATTTACCTCTGAACCCATCAAGAACACGAATAAAAAAAACCCTCGTACTTAGCAACTTTTCCAGGTCTGAAAAAACTTCTACCAGACTAATATTTAAACACAACGTTTTGAACTTTGAACATTGGACCATGTTTCCAATGAGTGGATCATATATCGTATAGCTGGTGAATGCCGGATATAAGCACTCTACTTTCTTTTCACTTTCACTTTCCTTTCATTTGTACGCGTGCAAATTGTACACTGTAGTACACTGTTATACTGCATCGTTGTTTAATGGTGGAGAAGTCCTCATCACAACGGGATAACTCAGCAGATTTTTCGTAAGTGATATACCGTTTATATCCGCTGGAAAATACCCAATATTTCACAAATTATACGCACTGCGCTTACAATTGCGCACATGCAAACTGTACACTACTACCTCATTATCTCATAGTGGAGAAGTCCTCATCGCAACGGAATGAAACAAACTGCTCGTAAGTGATATTTTACATTTATGATAATTAATACGTTAAATCATGTGATCAAACGAATTAAAAACTAGGATAATAGATAAGTAATGGTTGTCTTCTCTATTGGTTGATTTTAGTGCTGAGTATAGTTAGGGCGCGCTACAATACGAGTGTAAACATCACATAGTGCACGCATTCTTCTTATTTGCCTGACTCATGCAGTATGAATTTATCAGTCATAATATACTGATCAGCAATAGGAGTAGAACAGAACACAGAATGATAAAAAATGATTAGCGCTTGATATTCTCTTCTATGTTTCTGTTTTCCTATTATTTTCCTTTACCCTCCATACATCTCTTTTTCTTTCTATGTTTCCTGATCCGCTTCTCTAATTCTTCTCCTAAAGTCTTTCGCAAATTTAATTTGTATTATTGTTCACGATGCAGGTTACTTGCTACCATCTGCTCCTCATCATGGCGTCTAAGTTCCCAGCAGAAAGAGATGAAAAGGTCAAGCTACGCCCTAGAATAGGCCATGACATGACATGGTCATGTGACAAACACGGGGAGCCAATCAAATTTTACTGCAAAGAACACAAAATCCCCGTTTGTCATCCCTGTGCTACCAAAGAGCACTGTCAAAAACCATGTGAGCTAGACGACATCGAGGATGTCATCTTGGAGAGGAGGAGAAAACTGGATGACAAGCAGCAAGAAATAGAGGAAATGAAGAAAAAACTGAAATCGCTTGACTCTAAACTGGATTCCACTGCAACCTCTGCAAGTAACCATTTTCAATCAGTCAACGAAGAACTTAAGGTGGCATTCGAAGACAAATTAAAGAGCGTGAAAGACAAAGAGAAACGATCGATTCGTTCGATCGACGAGGAGGCGGATAAAGAAATAAAAATTATTAACGAAAAGAGGGAAACACGGATCAAATCATGTCACGAAGAAGCAGAACAACAACAACTTACCATCAAAGAAAGCCAAGCAAAAGTCGAATTAGAGACAAAGGCAATCAGCGAGGTGGTTGCTAAAAAGATAAAAGATCTCACAAGTAAGAATCAGCATGCAATCAGCAATATGGATAATGTTGACGCCAAGATCAAACGAATCAAACAAAATGACAAAACATTGGTAAATGAAGCTCCTCAAGTACTTGCATCCCTAGATAACAATTTGAATTTGAATGTTCATCAAGATGTTATGGCCGATCTTGACCGAATACAGCTTGAAGTTCAGAGAGTTAAGTTTTTCGAGTGCGAAGCAGGTAGCGAACGGTACGGGAGATTTGATGGCTATATCGGTAAATGGGAGCTTGTCAAGTCAATCCACATTCAACCGATTGTTAATTACCCACGGGTGCGTGGTTCGATCAGTGATGATGAGATATGTGTGCGGGACGATGATGACGATACCACGTATGTTACAAATATCAGCACTGAACACACGCAGAAAGTCATTGAAGGAGGAAGTAGCATGTATATTACATCATGTGCCCCTATAGACAGCAACGTAATAGTATGTGGTAAGGGGAGACGAGACTGCCGGGGTGTCAGCTTGGATGGATGCATCACTCTCTATGACAGACAATGGAATGTGATTAGAGACATCAGCATACCGGGAAATAACGATTTTATTGATAATGTGTACGTTGATGTTGACAGGGATGGGATGATCCTCGCTGCTCAGTACCATCAGTCTAATATCTACGTCATCAATCCTGCTGATGGTAAGATAGTAAACACTATTACGATGCAGGGCAAGGTGGTGTGCGGTGAGATTCAAGCCTTATCATCAGGTGATATCGTTGTGAAGAAAGATTATAATAAATTCACTGTCATCTCACTATCAGGAGAAGAGAAGGCTGTCATACACTCTGATAAGTGGTCCGTACTGTCATGGTGTGGCGTTGACAAACTGACAGACACAGTTTACATCACATACTGGATTGACGAGCATAATATCTACGCAGTTGATCAGGTGTCATGTGATGGTATCATCCAGGCAAGGAGGGTCATGGAATACGAGCAATCAGACAGATGCTCTGTCACTGACCCATGCCTTGTAACTCCTTCTGGTAACCTTGTAGCTTGTAACGGAGACAATTTTTTTGTGTACAAGAAGATATTTATTGTATAAATCATAAGAAGAAATAGATGAGATTCCTCGTATTGCAGGCCTAATTTGCCTCAATGGTATATTGAATGATCCAATTGTTCGAATAACCAAGTTGAAATTGAAGCATGTTTTCTATTTCTCACAAAGAAATTTGTTTTAAATATTGAATACTAACTTATTATTTTTAATTGATGTTACTTCGAGATTTCGGTGACTTTTTAGAAGTTGTTACAAAATCCACACCCAGAATACAATTATTTTTACCTTTCAATAATTACACTCCAATATTTTATTTCCGAATATGATAATGGAGATTAGAATCACAGTAATTTATAAATAGGGTACACAATTTTTGAAGTTAACCGGGTGAACCTTGTTTTTTAGGTATGTATGTATATAGCATTTATACACGATTGTTCTTGATTATAACGATTTTTTTTTCCAAGCTATCGTGTTGACCAATATTCAAATGGATGGGATTAAAATTAAGCATTGGTTGGAGAATAACTACTTTAAAAAAAAAAAAAAAAATTATTCCCTTTTGGTGGTACACAACGATTTTAGATTGATACAAAGTCTCAGTAGGCTTAGCCACTTTGGAACAGTCATGTTTAAACAAAATCCGAAAAGCTTGACATAGATAACAAATGGCTCGGTATAAGATTTGGCAATTTTTTTCATTTCCAATGTCATCGCGAGATTTCAAGAGGGATTTCAGGTTCAAAGCAGGTGTTATCAATATAATTCAATTCAATTCAATTTCAATTCAATTTATTTATTCAACCATAAAAAGATACATGTACAATAATAATTCATGAAAATATAAAAACATGGGGTTAGGAGCCCCTGAGAAGTTTGAAAACAAACTTGTGATTGGGGCACCAACCATGACACATATATCGAGAAAATTAACAAAAACAACAATAACGGGAAAACAAATATAAACAAGAAAAAAAAGATTATAAAGACCTACATGTATATGAGGATAAGACATTTACAGCAGAGCACCAGCAAAGGATGCACACAGGACACGACGTCAAGCGACACTGTGTCACTATATGCGCCCCCCGCTGGTGCTTTGCAGTATTACAAAACATTTATATACAAAATATTATTTAAAAAAAAAAAAAAAGAACAAGGGGAGCAAGTTATTCATTATTTAATTGAGCGTGGTTTTTGTACTGCAAGAACATTTCATTTTTTAAGAGTTTTTTAAATATATCAAGAGTTTTACTTAGTTTAATATCATTGTCTAGGTCATTCCATAACTTAATTCCATTACAGCGTAAGGAATTTTGACTAATTGTAGTTTTGGGAAGAAATTGATGAAGATCTGCGTGTTGACGGGTGAAATATGAATGATAGGAGGCATTTGTGCTAAAAAGATCATTAAAAATATCTGGCAAGGCATTCGTATGATAATGATACATAAAAATATAAGTATACATAAGTACAAGGTCAGAGACCTTTAATGTTTTACATTCAATAAATAAATTGCTTGTATGGTAATTAAATGGTACATTACAAACTGTTCTTATTGCTTTTTTCTGAGTAATAAAAAGTCTACTTAAGTGTGTTTTAAATGTATTCCCCCAAATCATACAACAGTAAGTGAGATGAGGCAAAATCAATGTGTTATATAATGAAATCATAATATGTCTAGGTAAAGTAAATTTAAGTCTGCGGAGGACACCAGTAGTTCTACATAGGCGAGTGCATAGATCATCAATATGTGGTTTCCAGGATAAAAAATCGTTTATTTTGATACCTAAAAATGTAATATTTGATACTTGGGTAATAATCTTGCCATCCATAGTGACTTGTGGGATATCATTACTAGCTTTTTTATTTTTTGTTTTAAAAAGAACATATTTAGTTTTTTCAAAATTTAAAGACAATTTATTGCATTGCAACCAGGTCATAACATTGTGGAGTTCCTTATTTAACAGGTGAATTAATGGGCTGATTTTTGAGTTAGAAAGAGTAATACTGGTGTCATCCGCAAAAAATATGAAATTAAGAATTGAAGAACAATTTATAAAATCATTAATATATAACAAAAATAATAACGGGCCGAGAACAGACCCTTGCGGAACTCCGTATAATATACAGCTTAAATCTGATTTGACACCGTTGACCACAACATATTGCATACGATTTGATAAATAATCATGAAACCAATCAAGAGCATGACCTCTGATTCCATAATGTTCCATTTTTTTAAGAAGTATGTCATGGTCAACTGTGTCAAATGCCTTTGAGAGATCTAAAAATATACCAACAGTAAAATTACCCTTATCTATTTCTTGCATTATACGATCATACATATGAAATATAGGCATGTATGTAGAATATTTTTTACGAAAACCAAATTGTTGCAAGATCAATATATTATTATAATTCAGAAAATTATATAAACGTTCAAAAACAAGTTTTTCTAATATTTTTGAAAAAAAGGGTAAAACGGAAATAGGTCTATAATTAACAACATCCTTACGGTCACCCTTTTTAAAAATTGGAACAATTTTTGCAGCTTTGAGTGCATTAGGAAATTGACCATACTCGATAGACATGTTGAATATATGACAAAGAGGAAAAACATATTGATGTATACTTTTTTTAGCAATGGATGGTATTATGTCATCAGAGCCACAGGAAGACGTTGATTTCAAGGAGGAGCAGATCTTTAATACTTCATTTATATCAGTAGGTTTCATAAACATTGATTTGGCATTGTTATTACCCAAAAAGCTCATAAAATCAGTGCGACATTGAGGAATGTCATTGGCAAGATTTTTACCTATGTTAACAAAATATTTATTGAAATACATGGCTTTCATTTGATTGTTTTCAATACATTCATTCCTATAGTACATTTTTGTTGGTAGAGAAGCATGAGAGTTTTTCCCTAAAATATGATTAATTTCTTTCCATGTTTTTTTCATGTTGCCTTTGAGGATATCAAATCTTTTATGATAGTGTTCCTTTTTAACAGAGCGAATGATTTTAATCAGTGAATTTTTATATTTTTTATATTTCTCTTCTTTTTTTCTTTTAGTTTTTAATGGTCCAGAATATTTTCGAAAATCTTTATATAAATTATTTTTCTTATTAATTGACTTTAAAATGCCAGAGGAGATCCAGGGTTTATGGATTCTTCTTTTTTTAATAATTTTATTGCGAACGACAGGAAGACATTCATTATAGATACGATAAAAAATAGAGTAAAACATGTCATAAGCATGATTCACATCTTTTGAGGCATAAATAGGATTCCAGTCTACACAGCTCAATTTCTTTTTAAAATCATCAATCCCAGAATCATTTATCAATCTCTTAAAACGGCATTCCTTTACAGGTAAATTATGAGTGTATTTTTTTGCAACATAAAATATTGGAAAATGATCTGAAATATCTGAGTACAATAACCCTCCATCGTATTCAATTTGAATTGCATTTGTGAAGATGTTATCTATCACAGTAGCAGATTTATCAGAGATACGAGTAGGCTTAGTGATAACTGGAAATAAGTTGTAGAGAAACATAGTATCAAGAAATTCTTTACTTTTTGCGTGACTTTCAGTATTCAATAAATTAATATTGTAGTCTCCCATTAAATATAGTAATTTAGTTTCTGTCTGTATAGAAGAAAGAAGAGAATCTAACTCACCTAGAAAAGAATCAATGTCAGTATTAGGTGGTCTATAAATATTTCCAACAATAATATTTTTAGAATTGGCGTCAACAATTTCAATAAATGCAGTTTGAAGGAATGAGTTATTTATAGTTAAGTCCGGTCTCTCCAAGAAATCAACGCTTTCTGAAATATACAAGGCAACACCACCACCAATCTTTGAGTCACGACATGTGTGCACAAAGGAATAATTAGGTACATTATATACTGAAATTAACATGGAAGATTTCAGCCAAGTCTCCGACACTCCTATAACAGAAAATGAAAAATCTAAAGACATCAATAACTCCTCTAGTTTATTGAAATTTGAGCATAGACTTCTAGCATTTAAGTGTAAAAAAGACATCCTGTTGTCATTATTTTTAAATTTATTGTGAAAACTATCAGGAAGATAATATGAACATGGATTTGTTGGAAATCTAAATATATCAGTATCTTCAGTATCTTCTTCAGGAGGTTGCAAGTTGAGTAAGTATTGCACATCTTCAAGCATATTACCAATTAAAAAAGGATTGATTTTAAGATTTTGAACTTTAGCATATGGAATACTCTTATTCATATGACAAAAACTGTTGTAATGTCCACAAAAACTCATCATTTTCAACAATATGATTAAAAGGAAAGATTTGCTCATTGCAGTTGGTACATATATACTGACATATATCAATTTGATCACAGTTTAGGTCACATACAACTCCACAGGTGGAGCACAATACTCTCCTGGACATATAGGTAAACGCAGTAACAAATAAAGATTAAAAAGTCAGTTGTTCGATCAAGGAAAAAAAAAGAAAACACATATCAAACTTGCCAGAACTACAGATTTCAGTGTTCGGACGGTATGATGTCGATTCGAAATGAGAAAATGGCAAAAGGAAAGCACTCAGAGTCATCACAATATGTTCAGACGTACAAGATCTGCTTCAGAAGACACAATTGATGTGTTCAACTTGCCTCCAGACGCTTTCACCTGTACAAAAATTCTACCATCTGCTGTCCAAGAGTTGGTCACTTTCTTACTCGTATACACTTTGCGATACAGATCCTGGTTTAGCGCAGTGAGGTCTTCTTGAATTGAGATGTCAATGATATGTAGCTGACACAGGGAGGGTCATGTGCCTATCTGTTGAAGTTGTGTCGATAAGTTTACGAACTGACAAATTGAATTCACAACATTCATTTAGTATTGACTTTTGTTTATAAATATAAATGCATGTGAATTAATGATACATTGCTGTATGTACTAAAACAGATAATCACATTTTTAAACTTTTGCACCATATATCAAATTTCGACTTAGTATGAATTTGTTAGGATTTTTGATTGGGTACCACTGTCAAACATCTCACCGTTTTGCTACATCTATCTCAAATTAGTCGAACTGAAAACATTTATGATTCTCATCAGTTCTGTAGACTTATTTTTCTTTCATTTCTAGACATCTGAAAAAATGTAACAACTGTGATGTCACTGGCTTAAGAATGTTAAACAAGCAACAACAACAAATAAAAACAAATAATATCGGGCTCGTAAATGCAGTTTGCAAACTTGTGATAAACTAGCGGATAAAGAGGAAACTAGTTATGGAAATATGCCTTACGTTTATCTTCAATGTAATGATTTGTCAGACGAATGAAGTTATTCATGTTATCCAAATATGATTGTCTTTATTAAGTAAACATCACTTGTCAAAGCTGTAAAGTGTAGTTGCAAAGCATTGACCAAACAATCCTTATTATGAAGAGTAGTTTTGGTAGTAATGTTTATTATGGTCACTTTCATTCTGGTATGTGTTACTGTTCTATTACCTGCCACATTTGCAAAGTATACAATGTTAATCTTGCTTTTCATTTCATCCGCTCAAACAATTAAAATAGTAACGTTATAAAGAACATTATTTGTCATTAATTTTAGCATGACTTTTGGTATCCAAGAATTTACACATACAAGTACTTGCTACAAATAGAAAATTGTACATTTATTAGGCGTAGTTGAAATATGGTTAAGTGATATAAGCGAGAGAATGGGGAAAATGTAGACAGAGCATCAGAGAGAGAGAAAGAAATAAAGCCAAAGACAGAGGGAGAGAGATATATATATAGAGAAGGAAAGGATAATAGAGAAGGAGGGTGAGAGAGAGAGAGAGAGAGAGAGAGACGGTTTAGAGGTAATGGGGGAGACACCATTACAAAAAAAAAAAATTAAAAATAGACCTGTGATCGTGGTGCCTAAGATACGCGAGCGTTATCGCAGAAACATTGTTCATAATATGCCTTCTGCCGGCTCTTTATAAACATCCATATCATTATATATTTATTTACTGTATAATCAATATGGTTATATTATATACCATTGCGATGATACATCATCTTCTTTGCCATCACCTTCATTACCATCACCTCGATCATCATATTATCACAATTTTGTTTCTTGAGGAATCGGTAGGGCATTTCTATTGTGCTCTCTAGATACAAGTTTATTGCGTAATACTATAAATGGGAGTGCTAAAAACACCAGGCCTTTTCGTGTACAAGATAAAAGAATTTAGTTAACCTTCATTAAAAACTGACGAGTCAAAAGCTTTTTAAGAAGCATATGAGGCTAGTTATAATATGCACAATCATTCATTATCCATGTACGACAATCAAAGAGGACATGGGCAATGATAACCTTTGATTATATCCTTCTGTAATGCCTAATATGTTATGTTACCGTACTCCTTATATTATAACAACACACCTTTTCCTCATGCTGAAGACGAGATGTTTATCATTGCAGTCGATCTATACAGGAAAGACAGCATAAAAGGGCCGAACTGAGGAAAGGACACAGTGCATAGAAATAGGCCCGGAAAATGGGGATTCCCTTACCAACCATGATGTAATGGTTCAAAATTATGTCGCAAAGAGATGACTATCGGCTATGTTGTCGAATAGATAGGTTGACTAATGTATGCATAGTTACTGTGAGTTGGAGAATGCGCGCTTCACTCTTGAACACTCGAACATAATAGCTCACTAGCAGATGCTTTCACAGTGCTAGTAACGTAATCGCAGGACTTCGTTTTGATTTGATTTGAAATTGATGATCAGTCTATATGCTCTGTAATGGGGCAAGTAAGGATTTTGATATAAGCCCCTTCACCACACAACCGTAGTTATATTTTACTTACTGATATTACACAAGTAAAGTCAATTCATAGCCACCTCTACTCATACAAGATATCCACGACGTACACCCCAAAACAATTTGAACAACACCGTCTACGCTCAGTGCACTGCAGGGAAATTAAATGTAGAACTGAAAGGTACCGCCAAAGATCATCGACCATTTTTCGTAAGACTACTGATTAATACATTAAATTTTTCCCATTTAAACAGTCATACTTACGCAGCTATACCTTTTGCTAAAGACTGAAACATGTGATATAGCTGAACATTATAACTGAAATAGTATTATTATTGAAGAAATTGTATATTTATATTGTGAAATTAACCAAACAATTGGCTGTAGAGGTATTTATGAATACATATTTTTAGTCACTCTTTTTGTATACAGGACTTTCATGTCTCCTTCCTCTCTAACCACAGTCCTATAATTCCCTTTCCCCTCCTCAACTGAGATACACCCCACATAGCAAAAGCATGGACATCGGTGTTAAGAGTTCCTATCTAACTTCACGTAAATGAGGGGGGGGGGGCTTTTTTTTTTGGGGGGGGGGGGCAAAATCAAAATCGAATTTTTGGCTTGATATTAAAAGAGGTGGTGAACGGATCGAACCTCTCTAACTTCTAGGGGTCAGAACAACATCCATTAACATTGCGTGATATGTGAATCTATTTGTGATATTGTAGCGTTATGACCCTCTCAATAAGAAATGAAAACAATAGAAGGGGCGATAGTAATTATCCGTTGAGCTATAATCGGCTATAATTCAATTCGCTCTGTCCTAGCTCTCTCTCACTCTCCCTCTCTCTCTCTCTCTATTTCTCTCTTCTATGACATCAAATAGTGCCTATAAGTACGCAACTAAGTTATTTGTTGGGAATATATGTGTTCCTCATATGCATATGCATCTATATATCTAAGAGCGCAGAGATCTAATACACATCGCACAATTCTTTGCATTAGCAAATCGTCTACACTTGATTCCACATTCATTACTATGTAAACAGTTTCAGCGACATAGACAAAAGCCGTTCCCGTGTAGTAGTTATGATCTCATATCTGATTTTGTATTTGTCTTCCTTTCTATTTGTGCACTCATATTTTCTAAATGGGTGGTAGCATGCATCCCTTGAAATGTGAAGGTGGGAATCCCGTTCATATATATCTTTTCATTGCGTGCTTACACTAAATGTGAACAATAGGACATTTGGTCTACTCTAAATAGATTATCATATTGAGTAGATGAAAAGAATGCCATCACCTTTGACCTTCATATCATAATGCATGACTTGATTTTACACTATGTCTGTATGTTGTAATACTCGGGTAAGTTATAAAGGTACGACTTAGTGGTAAGGGGATATGGGTATAGTTAGAAAGGCAGTGGTTAGATTTGATGCTGTTGTGACAGACAAGAAGTTTAATTCTTTACTAAGATTTGCAGTCACAAGGAACACTACACTTGTTTTTCGAATTCGCATGTTGCTCAAAGATTTTGATTATACCAAAATAAATATTTTAAAAAATAAATGTAGAATGAAAGGAAGATAAAAAGAATAGAAAAGACAATATCGCAATTAATATTATTCTCTGTCTCTTAAACTATCTACACTGTCAATACGGTCCCTATTCTTCGTTTTCCAAATGTATGTTTCTTCATCATTTATTTACAGTTTTATTTCAGCAGGGTTGCCTCTTTAGTTAGAATATAAACAACGCAGATAAAGAGAAGGAGGATGGGATTGTTTGTGTATGTGTATGTGTGTGTGTGTGTGTGTGTGTGAGAGAGAGAGAGAGTGAGAGAGATAGAGAGATAGGGAGATAGAGAAAGAGAGAATCATTTTTACTTGTACATGAATATATACATTAATTATTTACGCAGTAATGTCTCCGGATAGCTGAACATCAGTTATACAAAAGCTGCTTTAAAACATTCGAGTGATGGGGCTAACCTCTGTTCGGAATTTCATTTATTCCATTGTTTCGACTCTAAGTATTGAAAAGTTCGTTTACAACTCTCATTAACCAACCGTTTATTGAAGGGAGGCAGTGGCTTATTTTGTATCATTCTATATTGCATTTAAGATACAAACTTTTCTATTAAAATGTTTGTTCTCTTGCCCGCCAACAATTCGTATCTTTTTTGGGGGGTACAGACTGCCATGCATTCATTCTGCTACTGAATATTCTCTCTTAGATAACGTTAATATTAAAATTGGCGATGTAACACTGTTCATGACGATAAACCTGTATTTCAGTATTTTGATCATAATGCTATATAAAGAGAATGGATAGAGAGATTTAACATGAGTGTCGTAAAACTTACATCATGAATATCACTTCATGTTCTATTGTTGGCTTGAAGCTAGGTTTAACACACTAACCACCGAACTGAGAACAGACACCTACAAACACAGCACTTTGACGTTAGAACCAGTGACGTAAACATTTATATGATTCGTTTTCTTTTGAAACATTGTTCAATTTGTGCACCGATCCATGGTATTGCAGAGCTGAAAAATACCCCATATTTCACAATACGCACTGCACCTCTCTTGTCAGTTGCATGCCATCAAACTGTACACGGCAATACTACATCGTTATCTGATAGTAGAGAAGTCTTCATCACAACGGGATAATCCTAAAAAACTACTCGTAAGTACTGAGCTTACATGAATTATGATACTTGTTATCATTATGACACAAATTTAAGTAGTTAGATAAGTAATGGTTGTCTGATTTCTAGGCCTAGTTGTGACGACTTCAGAGACGCGCCATATTTTGACTGCAATGAATAGCGTGTATTATTCGCCTAGCATTTATTTCATTTTACTTACTCGTTACTGTATACATCGTGATGAACTGACGAGCAATCAGAATGGCAGAATATGTAATAAAGGAAAAAGTAAGAAGGAATGCTTGATTTTTTATCAAGGCCTCATGTCTGATAGACGCCGAGCGACTAAAATGAGACTACTCGCGTAAACCCGAGTGAACGCCAGAGCGAGAGGCCCAGCCAAGTAGCCTTTAGTAATCTGGTTTGGATGTCTTATGTCAACCCTCGTTTTCGACCGGAATTCTCTACCGAAAGGGTAGCGTCCAATCACCTAGCGTATCATCGCGTGACGTCACATCGCGTGTTCACAGTAAACTCTACGTAATACGAATACCTCTAACATCGAACGAAACGAGTTGGACTGGTTCATTTTATATACAGAGCTAAGTCCACTTAATTCACGAACAGTTGGTAGCTCAAGTCATCAAATGCTTCATATTATATTGTAATCTTGCATGATAAAAAGATTTGGATGTGATATTTTGTATTAATCATTTATATCTTCATCTCTTAAGGAAAACAAGTTTACGTCTTTTACCTTTTCTTACATGTTTTGATAATGAAAGAATCGCGAGCGAAATCACCTGGAAGATGGCCATTCTGATAGGTCAATTATTACAGAGTCACGAATAATTCATGCAGAGCAGTACAGCCAGAGTCCAAAAGGCCTCGCGGCTAAAGCCACTCGATCGCGCCTTCACCCCGGGTCTCTAGACTCATCTCAGCCGCTGACTGGGGTGGAAAAAAGCCAGAGTCACGAGGCCTTGTCAAAAGACTAACCTGAAAGCGATCATGAGTCATTCTGGTCTGAATAGATTATAAGATTGAGTAGATGAAAAGAATGTCATCACCTTTGAACTCCATATCATAAAGCATGACATGCTTCATTTCACACTCTGTCAGTATGTTGTAATACTCGGTAAGCTATGAAGGTATGACGTAGTGGTTAGGGGGAATGTTGTGGTACTGATAAGTTTGAGTATTATGGCAGATGTTGAGAAGTTATAAGTTTAAAGTCTTTATTAGTATGCAAATTATACTTGTTTTTTTCGATTTGCACGGAAAAGAAAGAGAAAAAATGAAATAAGGAAAGAAGTAAAGAAGGAAAGAAAGAGAAAGAAAGAAGAACAATGTCGCTCTGATTCTCTATATCTTACCTTCTCTACACTGTTCGCCCTGAGCCCCCTGACCAATTCTCTTTTTGTCAAATTATAATCATAATTCAGCTTTTAATATAGGGTTAATACATCTCGGACGTCTCTAAGCGCTTTACAAATATACTTAATTCCATTCGTTTACTTCACTAACAAGATGACAAGTACACACAAAACTCTCTTGCTGATATCATATCAATTATTCCTCCTTTTTGTTTAATATAATTTTATTGGGTTTAAACAAGCTTTTTCATTCAAACCTTCTTTATTTTTTTGCCCGTAAACAAGTCGAAGTATTTTATTTCGCACACTGTCATGCATTCATTCTGCTCCTGAATATATGTTTAAAATCACATTTGTAAATGAGAGGGTATAGACGTTAGTAATATTACTCTGTTCCATCGGGACCCTTATATTCCACTATATATTGTTATTATAATACTATAAAGACAATGGATTTGTTAAATCAACATGACAGTGGCTTGGTTAACAGCGCTTTATATCATGGAGTCTCGAATATTTGACACACTACCCACCGTACTTAAGAATACTTAAACACAACGCTTTAATTTTCAACTTTGGGTTATGCTTTTCCAATGAATGGAGCATATACCGTTTAGCTGCTCTAGGAAATACCCGATATTTCATAAATTATACGCACTGCGCTTACAATAATGTACATGCCAACTGTACACTATAATACAACATCGTTGTAGCATGGTGTAGAAATCCTCATCGCAAAGGGATACAAAGAAATTGTTCATCATATTTTTTTTCTTGTATAATTAAAAATGTATCCTTGTAATCACTTTAAGACAAAATTTGATGCATATGACGCCAGATAAATAATAGTTGCCTTCTCCGTTGGTTGCATTTCAAACAAGACTTTAATGGGTTTGATAAGAACGCGCTACAATACGAATGGCATGATCAGAGTGTAAACTACATTTTCGCCTGACCAAATATGAATATATCAGTCACAATGGGCCGACGAGCAATAGGAATAGAAGACAAAAACATAAATAACAATAGATGAAATGCTTGATATTCTATATAATGTTCTGTTTCAGCTATCCTTTTTATTTCCCTCCACCCATCGTTTATGTCTTTGACTCTCTCTTTTTCCTGATCCGCTTAATATATGTCATGTCTTTTTCTGAAGTCATGTTTGTTTGTTGTATTATTCTTAACGATGCAGGTTACTTACCACCATTTGGACCTCATCATGGCGTCCAAGTTCCCAGCAGAGGGAGATGAAAAGGCCAAGCTACGCACTAGGAAAGGTCATGACATGAAATGGTCATGTGACATACACGGTGAGCCAATCGCTTTTTATTGTAAAGAACATGGATTACCCGTCTGTGACCGATGTGCTATCAAAGATCACCAGAAACCATGTCACCTTGACAATATCGGAGATGTCGTCTTGGAGCTGGTCAGAAAGCTGGATGAAAAACGGCTTGAATTAGAAGAAACGAAATCACACTTACATAATCTTGACTCTAAAATACAAACTTGTTTAGCTGATGCAAGAAACCATCTTCAATCCATTGCTAGTACGGCAAACGCTACGTTCGAGAGTAAAATTGAGAGCGCGAAAGACAAGACAGGTGATAAAATCCGTTCGATAAACGAGAGAGCAGATGATGAGATACGCCTGATTAATGAGAAGAGAGAAAAACGGATCAAATCATGTAACGAAGAAGCAGAACAGCAACAACTAACCATCGAAATAAGCCAAGCAAAAGTCGAGTCAGAGACAAAGGAAATCAGCGAAGTGGTTTCTAAAAAGATAAAAGATCTTAAAAGTAAGAATCAGCATGCGATCAGCACTGTGGGTAATATTGACGCCAAGATCAAACGAATCAAACAACATGACAAAACATTAGTGAATGAAGCTCCTCAAGTACTTGCATCCCTAGACGAGAATTTGATTGTTCAACACGATGTAAGCGACTGTCTTGACCGAATACAGCGTGAAGTTCATAAAGTGAAGTTTGTCGAGGGTGAAGTAGGTGGGGAACACCTCGGGAGAATTGATGGCTATATCGGTAAATGGGAGCTTGTCAAGTCAATCCACATTCCATCGAATGTTACTGACTCTCTGGTGTGTGGTTTGATCAGTGATGAAGAGATATGTGTGCGGGACGTAAAGAACAATGCCACGTATGTTACAAATATCAGCACTAAACACACACAGAAAGTCATTGAAGGAGGAAGTAACGTGTATATTACATCGTGCGCCCTCATAGACAGCAACGTAATAGTATGTGGTAAGGGGAGAACAGGCTGCACGGGTGACAGCTTGGATGGATGCATCACTATCTATGACAGACAATGGAAGGTGATTAGAGATATCAGCATACCGAGTAATGACTCTTCTCGGATATTTGGCGATGTGTACGTTGATGTTGACAGGAATGGGATGATCCTCGCTGCTGAAAGCTATCAATGTAATATCTACGTCATCAACCCTGCTGATGGTAAGATAGCAAACACTATTACGATGCAGGGCAAGGTGGTGTGGGGTGAGATACAAGCCTTGTCATCAGATGATATCGTTGTGCAGACAGTTGATAAGGAATTCACTGTCATCTCACGATCAGGAGAAGAGAAGTCTGTCATACACTCTGATGAGTGGTGCGCGACAGATTGTCGCGTTGACAAACTGACAGACACACTCTACATCACATACTGGGATACAGAGCGCATTATCTACGCAGTTGATCAGGTGTCATGTGATGGTATCATACAGACAAGGAGGATCGTGGAATACGAGGAATCAGAAAGATGCCCAGTCACTAACCCATGCCTCGTAACTGCGTCTGGTAACCTTGTAGCTTGTAACGGAGACAAGTTGTGTGTGTATAAGAAGATATTTATTGTCATTTTGTCATAAGTCATTAGAAGAAAAATTTGTCTTAATGGTATATTGAATGATCCAATTGTTCGAATAACCGAGTTGAAATTGAAGCATTTTTATGTCTCGCAAATGAATTTGTTTAAAAAATTGAATACTAACATATTATTTTGGATTGATGTTACTTCGAGATTTCGGTGACTTTATAGAAGTTGATAGAAAGTCCACACCCGGAATACAATAATGTTCAACTTTCAATAATTACATATTTTATTTCTGAATATGATAACGAAGATTAGAATCACAGCAACTTATAAATAGGGTACACAATTGCCGAAGTAAACTGGGTTAACCTTAATTTATATGTATGTACACTGTATATAAACTTTATAAACGATTATTTTTTATTGTAATAATTGTTTTCTTCCGAGCTATCATGTGGACCAATATTCAAATGGATGGGATTCAAATTAAGCATGGATTGAGAATGACTACTTTAAAACAAACAAAAAAGAGTCTTAACTACAGTTATCCCTGTAAGTGGTACACACCGTTTTTAGATTGATACGAAGTTTCAAAAGGCTTAGCCACTTTGAAATAATATGTTTAAAGAAATACAGAAAAGCTTGACATAGATACGAAATGGCTCGCTATAAGATTTGGCAAATTTCTTGTATTTCCAAAGTCATTGCGAGATTTCAAGAGGGATTTAAGGTCAAAGCAGGTTTTATCATTATAATGTCAATGATGTGTAGCTGACACAGAGAGGGTCGTGTCCGATCTGTTGAAGGTGTGTTAATAAGTTTATGAACTGAGAAATTGAATTCACAATATTGATTTATTATTGAGTATTGTTTATTATCATAAATGCATGTGAATTCATGATACATTGAGTATGTACTGAAAACAGATAAATAAAGCCCCCCCCCCCCCCTTAAAAAAAAAAAATTACCATTTGGTTTTTAAAAGCAGTTTGCAAACATGTGTTAGATATAGCTGACAAAAAGTAGACTAGTTATGGATATATTCCTTTTACGTTTATCTTCATGATAATGCTTTGTCAGACGAATGAACTGTTTATATTATCCAAATATGAATGTATTTAGTAAAAATGTATTACTTGTCAAAGCTGTAAAGTGTATTTTTTAAACATTGACGAAACATTCCTTATTATGAAGAGTAGTTTTGGTAGTAATGTTTATCTTGTTCATTTTCAGTCTATTATCTTGTATTATTATATTACCTGTCACATTTGCAAAGTACAAAATGTCAAGCTGGCTCTTAATTTCATGAGCTCAACAATTAAAATAGTAACGCAATTAAAAACAGTATTTGGCATAAATTTAGCATGATCTTTAAAATTGAAGAACTTTAAAGTACAAGTATTTGTTACACAAAGAAAACATTACAATCATTAAGCGTAGGTGAAATAGTTGTAAGTAATATAGGCAAGAGAAAGGGGAAAAGTAGACAGAGCATAAAAGAGAGAGAGAGGGAGAGAGAGAGAGAGAGAAAGAAAGAGATAGTGGAGGGAGTGGGGAGACACAAGCTTTAAACAAAATACAATATCTTGCATCTATATAGATTCTCACCTCAGTATGAATTTGTTACGATTTTTGATTGGGTACTGCTGTCAGACATCTCTCTCAAATTAGTCAAAGTGTAAAAATATATGATTATCATCAGTTCTGTAGACTTGTAATTCTTTTAGTACTACTAGACATTTGAAATTGTAATAACTGCGGTGTCACTGGCTTTAGAATGTAAACAATGCAACAACACAAAACAAACAAAAACAAAATTGGGCTTGTAAATGCAGTTTGTAAACATTTGATAAACTAGCTTTTAAAGAGAAAACTAGTTGTGAAAATATGCCTTTACGTTTATCTTCAATGTAATGCTTTGTCCGACGAATGAACTTATTTATATTATCCAAATATGATCGTCTTAAATAAACATCACTTGAAAAAACTGTAACGTGTAGTTCCTAAGCTTTGTCGAAACACTCCTTATTATGAAGAGTAGTTTGGGTAATAATGTTTATTTTGTTCATTTTCATTCTGGTATCTGTTACTATTCTATTACCTGTCACATTTGTGAGGTACACCATGTTAATCTGGCTTTTCATTCCATCCGCTCAAACAATTAAAATAGTAACGTTACGAAGAAGAGTATTTGCCATTATTTTAGCATGAATTTTAAAATCCTTAAAAAAAAAAAAAGTATTTGCTACAAATAGAAAAATGTACATTTATTAAGCGTAGTTGAAATGGGTTTAAGCGTTATAAGCAAGAGAATGGGGAAAATGTAAACAGAGCATCAGAGAGAGAGAGAGAAAGAGAGAGCGAGCGAGAAAGAAATAGAGCCAAAGACAGGGAGAGAGAGAAAGGGAGAGAGAGAGAGAGAAAGAGAGAGAAAGGGGAGGGGGAGAGAGAGAGAGAGAGAGAGAGAGAGGGGCGGGTTGGAGGTAATGGGGGAAACACCATTACACAAAAAAATTTACAAACAAACAGAGAACTAGACCTGCGATCGTGGTGCCTAAGGGTATGCTTATGCTCAACTTTTTCTGGCCAGAATCAGGCATCTGTTACGCGTTTAGTTCCAAACACGGTTGCGTCCTTTCTCACTTTGGCCTAAAATAAAAACTTGTTGCATTGCCCTTTAGGTGCTAAAACATGGGTCGGTCGGTCGGAAAAGATTTTTTTTTGATTTTTTGTCGCCCTCTTTGGGCCGATTTTTTTCAATTTTGTGTGTGTTTTTTTTTCTTTTCCCGCCCTCTTCTGGCTGATATTTCCCAGTTTTCTAGCTGGTGCAGTGTATGGTATTAAACTATAAACACGTACAAGAGGCCGGGGTCTACTTACACTCGTATACTAGGATTTTAAAACTAGGGCAAAAGACGGGTGAGAATTTGGGAATAATTTGATTTTATGCATTTATATCCCATTTAAACAAACAAAATACATATTTTTGTATTAATTAATATAACAAAATCTAAAAAAACGGTAAAAAAAAAAAAAACTTTTTTAAAATGCCGACCGTAGATTTTCAGATTTTTGGGTCGGTCGCAAAGGGCAATGCAACAAGTTTTTTATTTTAGGCCTTTTGTAGAATCACCGAAAAACGGTGATCACGATCACCGATCGTAAACTCACAAAAAGGTGCGTTTACAATTTTTAAACGCGTTTAAATGGGGTCAACGCACTGACCTCTAGTGGGTCTACGTAGCATGCACAGTGCAGGTTTGCGAATCCAGCTGCAAGGCCAATTAAGGCCACCCAGCGAGAATTGCCTGGAGGAGCTAGAGAAGTGAGCATAAACAGTACACCGTGGAACTGCGATTACGATGAGCGTTTACGATGTGCGTTTCAAATCGCTCATTCTGCCTTCAAAATTGAGCTTAAACGCACCCTAAGATACACGGACGTTATCGCAAAAACATTGTTTATAAGATCATGCATCAATAAGACATCGAAGAGTATCATGATTATCCAACATCCTCATTTTGACCAGAGAGGGGTAAGCATACCCTCCTACGCCAAAGCTAAATTGGCTACATCGCCAACACGATGTACACGAATATGTTAGTGTATGCTTGAGCGCTAGTTACTTTGACAGCTCGGCTATAACCAGGGTAATATGTGTAAAGGGACATAGGCGTCAGAGCCTGGCGGATGCCAGCACTTTGTAAATATCCATATCATTATTTATTTATTTATTTTATAATCAATATGGTTATATTATACACCATGGCGATGATACATCATCTTCTTTGCCATCACCATCATTACCATCACCTCGATCGTCATATTATCACATTTTTTTTTCTTCAGGAATCGGTAGGGCATTTCTATTGTGCTCTCTAGATACAGTTTATTGCTTATACTATAAATGGGAGTGCTAAAACACAAGGCCTTTTCGTGTACAAGATACAACAGTTTAGTAAGCCTTCATTGAAAACTGACAGGTCAAAAGCTTTCTAGGAAGCAAATGAGGCTAATTATAATATGCACAATCATTCATTATCCATGTGTAAAAATCATACAGGACATGGACAATGATAAGCTTTGATTCTATCCTTCTGTAATGCCTAATATGTCATGTTACCGTACTCCTCATATCATCTTTCCCCATGCTGAAGACGAGATGTTTATCATTGCAGTCGATCTATACAGAAAAGACAGCATGAAAGGACGAAATGAGGTAAGGACACAGTGCATAGGAATATGTCCTAAAAATGGGGATTCCCCCTTGATCCATACCAACGATGATGTAATCGTTAAAAAAAGTTTCGCCAAGAGATGACGCTCCAGGGGCGGATCTAGCTTTTTGCTAAGGGGGGGGTTTGACCAAAATAATGACGATGCGGAGCATCGTCCACGAGCCGCGAAGCGGCGAGCCGATTTTTTTGTGGGTGTTTATTTGAACCCCGTAAGTGATGTTTTCCTGGCATCTATTAACACAATGGAGACCATAAAAAGCAGTGCATGATAACGTCTTTTTAAATCAAGTAACAGTTAAATAAAATAATGACGATGCGGAGCATCGTCCACGAGCCGCGAAGCGGCGAGCCGATTTTTTTTGGGGTGTTTATTTGAACCCCGTAAGTGATGTTTTCCTGGCATCTATTAACACAATGGAGACCATAAAAAGCCAGTGGCGGATCCAGGGGGGGGGGGGGGCACAGGGGGCACGTGCCCCCCCGGCCAAAAAAAAAATGTTAAAATCAGCCCTAAATTCGCCCAAAATATACTGAAAAACAGGGGCGTGCCCCCCCCCGGCCATTTTTTTTTTTTTTTTTTTTTTTTTTTTTATAAAAAAAAAAATAATAAAAAAAAAAATTGCCAATGGCTGACCTAAAGAAGTGTCCTCTTACCCCCCCCCCCCCCCGCTTATTCAGCGGCCGGCTGAGTCGTTGCGATTTTTTGGGGACTAAAAAAAAATTAAAAAAGTGTCCGCTTACCCCCCCCCCCCCCCCCCCCCCCCCCCCCCCCGCTTATTCAGCGGCTGGCTGAGTCGTTGCGATTTTTTCGGAACTAAAAAAAATATATATATGTTCTCTTTCCCACACGGTGCCCCCCCCGTGTGCCCCCCCGGCAAGAAATTCCTGGATCCGCGCCTGAAAGCAGTGCATGATAACGTCTTTTTAAATCAAGTAACAGTTAAATACAGTTATATCCAGAGTTATCATGTGTTTGGTTAAGTTACCAGATGAGTTGAATATCTTCTCACAATATTTGCACTTGAAAGGGTTTCTCTCCAGCGTGCGTTCTTTTTTCTTTCTTTTTTTTCTTTTTTTTCTCTTTTTTTTCCCCTTTTTTTTTTTTTTTTTTTTTGGGGGGGGCCGCCCAAGGGGGGGGTTTAAACCCCCTAAACCCCCCCCGTAGATCCGCGCCTGCGCTCTGATATGTTGTCGAAAAGACTAGTTGACTAATGTATGCATAGTAACAGTGAGTTGGTGATGGCGCGCTTCACCCTTGAACACTCGGACAAAGTAGCTCACTTGCAGACGATATCCCAACGTTTGTAACGTAATCGCAGGACTTCGTTTTGGTTAAATTTGAAATTGATAATATGGATTATGATACAAGCCCCTGCCTTTACCACGCAGCAGTGGTTATATTTCACGATATTATACAAGTCAAGTCAATTCATAGACACTTCTACTCGTACGAGATGCCCACTACGTACACCCCGAAACAATGCGAACAACACCGTCTACGCAACAGCGTACGCTGCAGGGAAATGTAATGAAGGGCTGAAAGGTACCGCCAAAGTTCATTACCGATGTTTTGCAAGACTGCTGAATTTTACCTCTCGTTGTACTCTTCTTAACAAACATACGTATGGGAGCTATCCCTTTTGCTCAAAACTGAAATATGTGATATAGCTGATTATCATAACTGACATAGTATTATAATTGAATAGATTGAATAATTTTATAGTGCATTTAACCACAATCGCTTGTGGGGTTATGGTATAGTACTTTGGTACCATAGTGGTATTTTTGATTTACTATTTTCAACCACTCTTATTTTCCACTGGACTTTTCATTTTCCTATTTCTTTCCCTCTCTTTTCCCTCTTTTCCGCTTCCTAATTTGTTCAGTTCTCTCTCTCTCTCTCTCTCTCTCTTCCGCTCTCTCTCTCTCTCTCTCTCCTCTCTCATTCTTTCTCATTCTCTCTATTTTTCTTTTTTCTTCCATTCTTTCATTCCAATACTTTCCAAATACACACACGCAACCACTCTTATTTTCCACTGGACTTTTCATTTCCCTTTCCCTCTCTTTTCCGCTTCTAATATTTTGTCCAGTTCTCTCTCTCTATCTCTCTCTCTCTTTCTCTATCTCTCTCTTTATCGCTCTCTTTCCTTTCTCATTCTCTCTATGTTTCTTTTTTCTTCCATTCTTTCATTCCAATACTCTCCAAGTACACACACACACCCATGGTCTCAAGTAGTGTGTTAAAAACTTTTCTGTTCACAGGAGCTCTGTTTTAAGTACCGCAACGGTGATGAACAGCTATGAATAGGCCATTTTTTACGAAGTTTAATGTAATGCATATGCCATTGTTAAAGGACTTGTTTACTACCATATTCAAACTGTATGCATACAAAGGTTGCTCTTGGCTACCGACAAAACTTGATGAGGCTTGTCCAACATAGCACCATGCGATGTAAGCAGATTCTAAGTGATGTAGTTCATTCATTAATACCAGGTTAATGGAATAAATCGCTGGTAAGTCGCCAGGAAAGAAACATCCATACATCTGAATATGTTAGTAAACCAATCCATTGCCTCGTATTGTTGAGAAATATTTAGAGAAGTAATTAGAATGAGGAAATATATCATGAAGTATAAAGACATATAGAAGACAGAGGTAGCCCATTATGAAAGAAGGAAAGTAAGATTGGGTAAGGAATGGGTGGTAAAGTTCGGAGTGGAAAATAGAAGACTGAGTTGAAAATAAAGAAGGACAAAAGGTATTTTTTCAGTAGCTTAGACATTTTGTATTAATAACTAATTTTATGAAACAGGGACCAGGTTATTGGGTTCAATGTCTCAAATCGACTCATCAAATCTTCAAAACCATATCTCCATTAATATGTCAAGTCTGAATAAACATTGTAAAGATAAATCGAATCGGGTCCATATTGGAATACAAATTGACTCAATTGTACATAGGGAGAAAGAAATGGGATTGTATTTTGAGAAAGACATTCCAACATCTACTTTTGCCTCAATTTTACTTTGGAGGCAGCTGTGGACAGTAAAAATCGCTCTTTGTTCATGTTATTCTATTCTAAGAGTACACATTTTTACTGTGAGCATACACATGTATCGTGTATATGCTTCACAAAGGTGCTAAGTCGGATTTAACTCTAAGTTGGACTTAATAATTATGGATAGCTATTTGTAGCGTTAAAATAGAATAAATTTACAAGCGAACATTCAAGTATTTTAGACTTTTCATGAATTTTGCATCAAGAACACGAAGTCTCATTGATAATAGAAAATATGAATGATTAGAATCAACATGTTATGCTTTTAAAAATAATTAGAAAAATGTTTTCAAAGGTGCTAACGGCTTTCCATAATTGTTAAGTCCCAGGTGTGTTCAAAGTATCACTTGTGTTCAGATACGGTGTTTTGTTATGGTTAAACTTTTCAATAAGTGCATTTTCCTTCAATACGTATCATATCTCGATATGTAAATAAAGAAAGCTTCTATGACCATAAATTGATGGCTATAAACGCCTACTTATCCTTGTCCACGATTTTTAATGCACTTAATTTTCAGACAACTCAATATAGTTGTTGGTTCATTGCTTGGGTTTGAATTCAGGTCATGCGTAATAATCTATATTGATGGGACTACCCTGCATGCTCCCCCTGTCAACTATAACAACTAAATTCAAAGTGAATGCTTGTCGTTATCATTTACTTGTCGTTATTAATGACGAACGAGGATGAGAGAGTACGTAGTCAAAGAAGAAGGAGAGAGAAAGAGAGAGTGGAAAGAGACTAGGCATGTAATGAAATGGACAGAGAAAGAAAGTGGGAATAAAGAACTCGAGGATTTTCATTATCTTAAGAAAATAAAGCAGAATAATTAAATGGAAAATGGAAGTACATTATGAAATATAAACTGATAATTACCGGGCTACTCCCTTGCTGTATGGTTAATTAACATTACAAACATTTTTTTCTTCTAAAATAAGGACAGTTGAAATAACATTGTTGACAACTAACTCCTCGTAATTGAACTGGAATATTATTATGGAAATTCAACCCGTCACGTTCCCTACTATCCCCTTTGTATCCCCCTCCCCTCCCTCTCCGTCTTCCTTCGGCTTTCTTCCCTGTCTCTCATTTACCCTTTCCACCTCTCTCCCTTCTCCTATCGCTATGTCTCTCTCCCTCGCACACACATATCTAAAAAGGTGTGATTATTTGTTTTTATGATTACAGATTTATGTATATGAATTTACGTGTTGGAGCAATATAATTATATCTAGTGATGAAGTGCAATTAAAAATTGCTCCATATCATAGAGCAAAATGAGAAGGGGCGTCGTTTTAATATGTTTAACATCCACTTTTCGTCCAAATTCATTTGGTATTTAAAGTCAATATATCACTTAAATTTGCATTCATTAAAAACTGAAATCCAACGCAAAAGTTAAATATCTATAGCCACCACTTGAACTTGCTTTTACTTACAAAACCAAAAAATGTTATTGAGATTTTTTATTTACTCCGTACCGTTATAGGTCTATGAGAATTTTTCTCCAGTAAGGAAGAGAAACATCACTTTCATACACTTAAGCATTTTTCACATTCTTTTCTTCATTATTTTTGAGTGAACAAACAAGCGGGTAGAATTGGCCGGGTTATTAAAGTGAAAGAAGTATACTAAATACAATCACGTATAACGAATCCGAAACCTCTCTGCCTGAATATCGTGATACTTTCAAAATTCACATGTATTGAAGAGGCAATTGCTTGATGGTTTTTCAGCTTGGTGGTTTGTGTAGCAGGATAATTTATATCGAATCCATCGGAAAGGGTTCTTTTAAATGAATCAAGCACGCACCCTGCCTACAAAAGTCACCTCAGCATTTTCTAAAAAAATCGCTTCGCCTTCAAGAGATGTGAAATGAATATATTTGATCTTGTTTATTATCTTTCTGTCTGTCCCTCGCTCTCTCTTGAACTCTCTCTCTCTCTCTTTTTTTTCTCACTATTTGTCTGCTTTTCTCCCTCTCTGACTGTCTCTCCTAAAATTCTTCGATAGCAAACAAAGAGAGTTTAGATGCTATATACCATGAAATAGACAAACATGCGAAGCTTGATTTAGGTTAATTCATTCTTATCATTTATGTGTCCAAACTATCAATATTGTTACGAATAACAAATCTAATAAATGAAACGGTATTATAAGACTATTTATTCATACAGCAATATATCATATTTCGATATGTAAATAATGATAATCTCTCTGAAGCAAACAGCAGAAGCAATAACTAGCTTCTTATACTTCTCATGCGATATATAACATCTTTCATTATCACTCCAAGAAGTTGCTGGTTCGATTGTTGCGTGTAATTTACAGTCATCTGAAATAAGTGCATTTTTGTCTATCACGGATTTAACGTCGAATAGGACTGTATATTGCTTATTTGGTTTTTACATAAAACAAATTCAAAAGTAAGTTTGCTTTTCTGTTTTACGAATCATTTGTTCAGTTGTCTTCGTTGGAATAACTGTTGTGTGGATTAGAGGAAGTTTGCAATGACAGAGGATTAATCCAAATTGTGAATTACGTTAGTTGAGAAATACTCGATAATTTTCTCGTGCTGAGCGTTTGGCGGGTTTAGGTGAAAGGCAGGGGAAAGAGGCATGCGCATGATATATTTCCGGTCAAGATAAGTGTGTGATGTCATGATTACGGTGCTGATGATCATCAATAAATCAGTAGATCTAAGCTTTGATTAAAGACGGATATGAACCAAAAATGCCATCATTGCAGTTGCATGGACGGTATTTCGAAAACTATGTAAACTTGTATGTTAACTAATATTTCAAGTCCCAAAGTAAACACACCCTTCACATATTTCCAAATCGGTATTCTGAAAACTAAATTATGGGCATATTTTCTTCTTTCAAGTTACACCAACGACAAAGTGTATGACTCAGGACGATTCGCATTGCCGCAAACACGCAGAGAAAAATTAAATTCTTTCTCATTATAAGCTAATGTATTTGTTTAGATATGGTGTTATTTTATTTATACTCTTTGCAGGGCCGGCGATCCCGGGGGGACGGGGGGGGGGGGGGGGGACACGTCCCCTCCCCTCAATTTTTTTTGAGGGGGGGGGGGGGGGTCATTTCCCTTCAAAAATTGGAAAAATTGCATACACAAAAATGTATAGCAAATACTGATTAAAGACTGCGACACACTTTTAAGCTCTGGAGGGCCCAAGAGTGCAGCGTTTAGACAAAAAAAAACATGCAAAAATCTTCTCACTCTGTAGCTACGCTCCCTTTCATAATATCCTTACAAATGTACAAGTAAATAGATTAGTGAAGTCTGACGTCATAAACAAATCCAATTTTAGAATTTCTCATTTTGTTTCTTCATTTTCCAAAAGAGGATCAAAAATAATTTCCAAATGTCGAAAACCAATTGAATATGTAAAGTATTGGCTGAGATATGACCATCTGGATAAATATATGTCCTATGGAAACTCAGTGTTATCTGCTCTGGCTCCTAATGGTTTTCGACATTTGGACATTTTTTTTTGTATGCTCTTTCAGAAAATGAAGAAAAAATTGAGAAATTCTTAAAATTGTCTTACGCCACTGCTCCCTCGTCCCTCGCATTTCGTCCCCCCACCCCCCGGTCATGAAAATAAATCGCCGCCCCTGACTCTTTGTATAAATCAATGACTCGGTTTAATTTTAAGGTCCTCGAAATAAAAAAAAAAGGATTGTATGCACTCAATTGACTTGTCTTCCCCTGAAGTGATATTTCTAATTTGTATTATTATTCACGGTGCAGGTTACTCACTTCTATTTGCTTCTCATCATGGCGTCCAAGTTCCCAGCAGAGAAAGATGAAAAGGTCAAGCTACGCACTATGAAAGGTCATGACATGAAATGGTCATGTGACATACACGGTGAGCCAATCAAATGTTACTGTAAAGGACACAAGTTCCCTGTTTGTCAACCATGCGCGACCAAAGATCACCAGAAACCATGTCACATTGACAATATCGGAGATTTCATCTTGGAGATGGTCAGGAAACATTATCCATGTTTTTAGGCTGCCCTGATTGAGATTAGCAACATTATTACATATTGCACATATATGCTAATTCGATTATTATGCCAATTAGGCTATTTATACTACATATACATGGATATCTTCTCATAAATTAATGATTAATCTTTCAAAAGTGATTTACAATGTTGCATTGCACCATTTTTAGGCTTTATAGATAAACAATGACAATGAAGTCTATATATAGTACATATTATGCCAATTATGCTATTTAAGACAATTGCATTACTCAAAAATAAAAACTGGTGTCATAAATGAATTCCTTGTCATATAAAACCCTTGAAAAGTCGTATTACCCATGTTTTCAGGCTTCCTGGATTGAGATTAGCAACATTATTACAAATTGCACATATGCTAAATAGATGATTATGCTAATATGGCTATTTAAAAAGTTGCCCAAGGTTGCCAAGCTGGCAACCAAGCTGAATTTACTTTAATACCCATATAGAACACAAATCTACAAAAAAAACATGTACTTACCAACTTTTCCAGGTCTGAAAAACTTCTACAGGACTAGTGGTGAAGATGACTTTACCCGTAAATGGGAGCTTGTCAAGTCAATCCACATTCCATCGATTGTTAATAACGCACGGGTACGTTGTTCGATCAGTGATGATGAGATATGTATGGTGGACGTTAGGAACAAAGACACGTATGTTACAAATATCAACACTGAACACACACAGAAAGTCATTGAAGGACATGGTAATGTGTACATTATATCATGCGCCCCCAAAGACATCAACGCAATAGTATGTGGTAATGCTAGAATTGGCTACTGGGGTCACAGCTTGGACAGACACATCACTCTCTATGACAGACAATGGAAGGTGATTAGAGACATCAGCATACCAATGAAATACAGAAATACTGGTGAGGTGTACGTTGATGTTGACAGGGATGGGATGATCCTCGCTGTTCAGTACGATCAGTCTAATATCTACGTCATCAACCCTGCTGATGGTAAGATAGTAAACACTATTATGATGCAGGGCAAGGTGGTGTTGAGTGTGATACAAGCCTTGTCATCAGGTGATATCGTTGCGAAGACAGGTGATAATGAATTCACTGTCATCTCACAATCAGGAGAAGAGAAGGCTGTCATACACTGTGATGAGTGGTGCACGTCATGGTGTTGCGTTGACAAACTGACAGACACAGTCTACATCACATACTGGGATAGAGAGCGTACTATCTTCGCAGTTGATCAGGTGTCATGTGATGGCAGAATACAGGCAAGGAGGATCGTGCAATACAAGAAATCAAACAGATGGTACGGCTTTAGCCCATGTTTCGTTACTCCTTCTGGTAACCTTGTAGCTTGTGACGGGGACAAGCTTTTTGTGTACGAGAAGAAATTTATTGTGTAAGTCATCAGAAGAAATAGATGGATTTGCTCATTATGTAGGCATAATATAAAGCCCCATCGGAATAGGGGCTTAAGTGATCGTTCGCATAATCCAGGAAATTATAACATCTCAATTTCTCACGAAGGAATTTTTTGTTAGATATTTCTATCTAATTTTACGATTTTTAAGATTTTACTCTATAATATTTCCGAATCTCTATGATTTTTTAGAAGTTACAACCGCCCTCCCTGGAATAAAAATAAAAAATCATCATTCAATTATTTTATTATATTGTATCCGTTATAATTATTATAATGGAACATATAATCACGGTCATTTATACATTTCTGGGGTTCAGAATGTGTAAAAGAAACAGGATAAACCTGAATGTCTTATTTATGCTGGTAATCCCTATTTTCGATTGATCTAGAGTTATTTGAAATTGTGTTGTTAAGCTTTTACATTGACCAATATTCAAATGGATTGGATTATAATTCAATCGGATTAAGAAACCACAAATCACTCTGAAAGAAAAATAAAAGGATACAGTTATTCATTGTAATAGGGGCTACAGAGCACACTATTTTGAGATAGATACGAAGTCTCAATATGCTTAGCCACTTTGAAACAGTGAGGCAATTATTGTTTTCAAAAATAAAAGCTTGACATTGATAAGAAATAAGTTCGTTATGATTGCAAATTTTGCAACATTATTCAACATTATGATGCAACGGTTTGTTTCTTTAATGAAACAATAAATATATGACATTCGTTAAATTAAGCCTAAATACATGTATCTTCACTTTGTTCCCCCTTTCAGTCCAAGTCATTTGAAAAAAATGTAACATTTGCGTTTAGATGCGCACTAAACTTTTCAACGCGTCTTTTCAATTCACCAGTTCAATCAATAAGAATAAAAACATAATTGATAACAGTCTATTGGTATTTGTCAATCTTTCAGTATAACTTTGAAGATCAATTGATTATGAAAAGTATTCGTTACAACGAGAGAAGGAGAAAGAGAGAGAGAGAGAGAGAGAGAGAGAGGGGGGGGAATAGGCAGTATGAGAACGTATGAGAATGAAAGAGGCAGATGAGAGAGAGAGAGAGAGAGAACGAAAGAAATACAGAGAGAGAGAGAAGAGTGAAGGATGTGTGAACGGGAATACGTATGAGAGAGAGAGAACGAAACAAAAAAAGAGGGAGGGAGTGTGAGAGAGAATAAGAATGAGAGAAACAGTGAGAGATAGAAATTAAGAAATTGAAAAAAAGAGACGGGGTGGAGACAATGGGGCGACACTAATAAGAAAGAAACACCTTAGAATGTGCCTCACATACACGAGCGTTATCGCATAATTATTGTTATAAGATCAAGTATCAATAAGACATCGAAGAGTATCAAGATTATTGAACATCTTCATTTTGACCAGAAAGAGGTAAACCTGCCCTCTTACGACGAGGCGTTTGATCGGCACTAGAACTTCACAATTGGCTGAATCGCTATAACCATGTTGATTGTTACGATGATTTTGGTGATAATGATGAGGATGAGGATGATGGTGATGATCTAAGATGAGGAAGGCGTTCATGTATAATCACAACGGTTTATTATACATAGTTCCCCATTAAGTTTGAATACTTATTTCCTACCTCTTTTCATGAAACGTGGTTCATTATTGATTAATGATGTTTATTTATTGATTTACCAATCTCTATTACTCTTTAGATTGATCTATAAAGTTTTAAGAAAATTGAAACTTTATCTCTCATAATAATTCAAGTCTTTAAAGCCCCTTCTAAACGTTTGCTTGTCCCACGTTCGCCAAAAAAAGATGGCAAAATTGCACTTAAATTGTAGTAAAATGTGGAAAGAATGTCATTTAAGACACACTTCTGCAAAGATTCCCCCATCAATTAACCCCATATCATTCTGTTATGCCTGTGTATGTTAGCGAACTCTTCGTATTGTAACAACACATCTTTTCCACAAGCTAAATACGAAATGACCATTATTGCAGTAGAACTATACAGGAAAGACAACATAAAAGGACGAACTGAGGTAAAGGACACGGTGCATAGGAATAGGTCCCGAAAATGGGGATTCCCCTTTCGGCCCATACCAACCATGATGTAATGGTTTAAAAAAGTTCTGCATGTTGTCGAATAGACTGGTTGACTAATGTATGCATATAAATAGTGAGTTGGAGATGGCGCGCTTCACTCGTGAACGCTCGGACATAGTAGCTCACTAGTAGACGATATCCCAATGCTTGTAACGTAGTAGTGCAGGGCTTCATTTTGGTTTAATTCGTAATTGATAATCAGTCTATATGATCTTTAGTGGGGCAAATATGGATTGTGATATCAGGCCCTTTACCACACACAAGTAGGTATATTGAAATTACACAAGTAAAGTATTCATAGACACTTCTACTCATACAAGGTACACACGACGTACACCCCTAACAACACCGTCTACGCAACAGCGCACGCTGCAGGGAAATGAAATGTATTATAATTATGTATCCTTTGAGGGTAGTCATACTATCAAGCTTTGCTTATTTTGTCAACCCTCCTGTTTGATGTTTTCAATTAGTTACAGCTAGCCTTACTTTATTCTCCATATATTATTTTGTCATGTGTACATTTGCAATGTTTGTTTGTTATATACTTGTAAACATGCAAGAGAAAAAAAAATCTAACAAAAATAAATATATAAAATCAAATCAAATCAAATCAACCGAAAGGTACCGCCAAAGATCATCGACCATGTTTCGTAAGACTACTGATTAATACATGAAATTGTACTCATCTAAACAGTCATACTTACGGAGCTATGCCTTTTGCTAAAGACTGAAACATGTGATAAAGCTGAACATTATAACTGAAATAGTATTATTATTGAAGAAATTGTATATTTATATTGTGAAATTAACCAAACAATTGGCTGTAGAGGTATTTATGAATACATATTTTTAGTCACTATTTGTGTATACAGGACTTTCCTGTCTCCTTCCTCTCTAACCACAGTCCTATAATTCCCTTTCCCTCCTCTACTGAGATACACCCCACATAACAAAAGCATGGAGATCGGTGTTAAGAGTTCCTATCTAACTTCACGTCAAGAAGGGGGGGGGGGGGACAAAATCAAAATTTAATTTTGTGCTTGATATTAAAAGAGGTGGTGAACGGATCCAACCTCAAAAACTTTTAAGGGTCATAACAGGCTCCATTAACATTGCGTGATGTGTGAATCTATTTGTGATATTGTAGCGTTATGACCCACTCAATAAGAAATGAAAACAATGAAAGGGAGTGATAGTGATTATCTGTTGAGCTATAATCCACTATAATTCTCTCTCTCTCTCTATTCTATGATGATGATGATGATGATGAACAGCATTTGTATAGCGCCATTTATCTGCAAAAGCATTCAAAGGCGCCTGGCTCCCTCAATATGTCACATATTATTCGCAATGTTGCCGGAAAAGATAGGTTTTGAGTTCAGATTTAAAGGTATCAATGTTGTTACAATTTCGAAGTTGGACAGGTAGAGAGTTCCAAAGATGCGGAGCAGATGAAGAGAAGGCTATGACATCATATAGTGCTTATACGTACACATCTACATTATTTGTTGGGAATACATGTGTTCCTCATATGTATCAGATTGTTATTTTAGAACGATGCGAGCAAAAAGATATCAAAGAACGCAGAGATCTAATATACATCGCACAATTATTCGCATTAGCAAATCGTATACACTTGATTCCACGTGCATTACTCTGTAAACAGTTTCAGAGGCACAGACAAATGATGTTCCCGTGTAGTAGTTATGATGACATATCTGATTTGTATTTGTCTTCCTTTCTATTTGTGTACTGATCTGCACTCACATTTTGTTCATGTGTGGTAGCATCCATCGCTTGAAATGTGAAGGTGGGAATCCCGTTCATATATATATTTCCATCGCGTGCCTTCACTCAAAGTGAACAATAGCAAATTCTTGTCTGAATAGATTTATTGAGTAGATGAAAAGAACATCATCACCTTTGACCTCCGTATCATAAAGCATGACATGATTTCACACTCTGCCAATATGTTGTAATACTCGGGTAAGCTATGAAGGTATGACGTAGTGGTTCGAGGATATGTTGTGTTACTGGTTAGTATGAATGCATGGCGTATCGGTAGTGATTGGGTTTGAAACGCTATACTGGAATGTATAGTGATAAATAAGAAGTTTTAAATTTATATTCTTTACTAGGGTTCGCCTTTACACTGCAAACTATACCTATATTTACGAATTCGCACGTTATTCCAAATCCTGGACGGGAAAGAAAAAGAAAGAAGGACGGAAGGAAAGAAAGGCAATGCATCTCTGATTCTCTATTTCTTAAACTCGATACACTGTCTGTCATTTCCCTATTTCCTTTTATTTTCCAAATAATATTTCTTAATTCCATCTCTATATTTCACACACGCACATACAAACAGGCATATTTCATGTCATAACATATCAATTATTCATTATGTTTTTCTCATTTTGTACCATTCTATAGAATAATACATTTAAAAATACAAGCTTTTCTATTTAAACTGTTCTGTTCTATTGCCCGCCAACATGTCGTATAATTCTTTGTGTGTGTAAATATTGCAATTCATCGCTTCTGCTCCTGAATTGTATATCTTTTTTGATCACGTAAATATACATATAGATGACTGCAAACATTTACGATGTTCAAGAGTAAAACATGTATTTCACTATTCGTATCATAATGCTATATAATGACAATGGATTTGAGAAATCTAACATGCGAGTCGTTCGGTTCACATCATGAAGAGCACTTTGTGTCCTTTTTGTGGGCTTGAATCTTGCTTTTACACATTAACCACCGTATTAAAGTGCACTTGAACAAAACGCTTTAGACTTTGAACCAGTGACGTGATCATTCCTACAATTCCTTCTCTTTTGAAATATTGTTTGATTTGTGCACCGATCCATGGTATTGGAGCTGGAAAATACCCGATATTTCACACTACGCACTGCACCTCTCTTGTCGGTAGCATACAATCAAAGTGAACACACTGCTATACTACATCGTTAGCTGATAGTAGAAAGGTCCTCATCACAACGGGATAATCCTGAAAACTACTCGTAAGTATTGATCTTATATGAATTATGATACTTGTAATCACCATTTGTCATCATTATTATGACACAAAATCAGCAACTTAAATAAGAAAATAGATGTCTTCTCGCGTGGCCTAGTTGTGGCGACTTTAGACTTTAGTATAATTTTGATGGAAAAAAGGTTGGGAAAGTACAAAAATGGTTGGGAAAAAAATTGCTGTTAGAGGGTGTCGCACAATGACGCCTTCAAAGAAAACCATAAATATCTTTGTGGCTTGAAAATGTGTTCATGATTTGTTGCACGTTAGAGGGTTTGTACATTAAAGGGAATATAATAAGTAACATTTCAAACACAAATTACGTAATTTTTTTCTCCAACCTTCAACAATGTTACACAGTCACTTTGAGGGCCGGAGTGTGACGGTGTCATCATTACGTGTCAGATATTCACATAAACACATCACTCCTAAAACTTCTAAAACTTTTAAACTACATGTGCGTGAGACCATACGGCGATGTAGATCGGTAGATCTATATAGGCCTATATTAAAGTGTCATGGATGGTATCCCGAAAACTATGTTAAGTTTCAAAGATATAACATACCTTTCACATATCTCCGAATCGGTATTCTGAAAACTATATTATGGCACGTTTTCTTGTTTAAATTTACACCCACGACACGCTGATTTTTCAAAATGTATGATTGTGGAGGAATAGAGAACCAAAAAAATGATTTGCTTTCCATAAAATGAATGAATTATGAATTTTGAGTAGTATCCAAAGTGATAAGGCGCTTTTAAGGAGAAAAACAGAAATGTATTTATTTGTGTACATGACAAACGGGAGAGTTGTCCATGCACGACTAAGTTGCAGCTCACTGATGATATTGCCAATTTCAAATTCGTATGGGGTCGGTTTTTAATCATTAAAGACTAAAAAGGCATTCAACAATAAACATAAAGGGTGGTATTCTCGAAAGCGGTTAAATCAGTGGCCTAAACCTGGTTTAAACCATGGACTATCTTTTTTGCTATTCTCGAAGGCCGCCAAAGATAAGCCAGGCTTAAATACGTCATAGTTCGGCCTAACTTTAGGCCGCTCAGAGGGCAGGTTTAAATACGTCATAGTTCGGCCTAACTTCGCGTGACGTCACTTTTTAGTTAAATCGACTGTCCGCGGAGAGTGAACGGTAAGTTTTGCATTGAATTTCTATATTTAATAACAATTTACACTCTTTTGTATCGGATAAGCGCTCATGAAAGTTACACCAGCTAATAAAGTATTTTTGTTACTTTCATGTTGCTGTACTGGTGATAATCTAAAATGCTTTTAACTGAATAAATTGGGAGGAAACTTGGTAAATGTTCGCAGTGTTCGCAGACCAGTCCCATACGTGCAAATAATTGTTGGTTAACATTTTCGTTACGATTGAGCAATTTCTTACCGGGTAATTCTTTTTCTTGGCACTATTGTCCTTTCGTACGCATATACCACCTTAACACCACCCTAAAACTATCATTGCTAGACGTAGAAACTACTTTTATAGTGGATTTTCGAGACACTGTTGCCTAAAAGTGGACTAGCACTAGATCTAGATCTATGCCTAAATCTAGATCTAGCTGTCTCTTTCGCCTCTGATTTGGGTAGGGTCGGCTCTTCTCTTTCAGGAGCTGACCCTACCCAAATCAGAGGCTAAAGAACGAAAGAGACATAAATATCGGTCTGGTATTACCTCTGCCTGAGCTGCAGTGCTAGTTGTGGCTGTTGGTGCGATAATTTTCTTCATGATGATGATGATTTTCATAACCACCCACCCCCCCCCCCCCAAGAAAACTTTTGTTTTAAACAATATTACTAGACCTAGTCTAGATCTAAATTTCATCAAGAAGAGTCTGACAGGACTAATAGAAATTGAAAGGAAATTGACAGAAACTTCCTTTTTTGACATACATTTGCTGATAATGTTACAGTAGTTTAGTCTAATAATATCTAGGCCTAGTTAGTAAACTACAGAGAAAGAGAAATTGTAATTCCTTATCAAATATTAACATATTTTTCATCTTGATTTTCTGCAATTTTAGGTTCTTTTCAATTGATGCATGGGGATGAAAAAAGAAAGCCTCTCCCAAGCTACGGTGTCCCGCCTTGTGAAGTCCATCTCAATAGCCATTGCCAGGAGATTGGAGCAATACATCTCAATTCCTTCAACAAGAGAGGCAGTCCTGCAGAGTGCACACCCAACATTGCTATTGTTGGCCCAACACCAGTTATTTCCTGAACAGGAAAAATAGATACTCCATTTTTCTTGGAAAGTCTGCTGGTGAGTAAAGCTGTAATTACGCCTAAATTGTGTAAACTAAGTCATGTTTAGACGATTTTTATTAAAAAGATCTGCTGAATTTATGAATCTGCAGATGTGTCTACAGGTACATTATGAAGTAATTTAAAATTGTTTTGTCTGATGAATGTAGGTGCAATCTACACTCAAACTTGTATTCATTTAACATGGGCACGAGCTAATATTTTCAGCTCGATTGCCATGGCTACCAGTCACTCCTGACAGTGACAGCTTGGCCTAGACTTCTGGCCGGAACTATCTGAAAATAAGACACAAATAATCAACAGTTGATTAACTACTTTCGAATTTGGGTCAGAAGAAAATTTAAACCTACCACTAACAATTCTGGACCATATAAGTCTTAGAGACCTACAGATTGCAGTACAGTACTCATTTTACTTTTTCCCCTTTCACGAAGCTCATTTTTGGAGATAACATAAACAAAGACAATCTTTGGTCTAATGTATTAAGATTGAACTGAAATGGAAAAGTTGGAGTCTAACGATTTAATAGGGCCTTGTAAAATCTCCATTCCAGGCTGCGTTTAAATCTAGGTTAGGCCAACTTTCGGCTGGTTATTTAAGTAAGATGTAGACCTCTAGACTTGATTTTAGGAAAGGGACTAAATTGGCTATAGACTTTTACTACTTAGGGCTTTCTTAGGCCATGATATGGCAAGTACAACTTGGTGCAAGCACATTTATGAGATAGTACTGCAAGAATGTATATGTTTGTTCTTGACTTTAAAAGAGATACCGGTAGTAATTCTGTAAATCAATGATTACTAGTAACTGAGTTGGGAGGGGGTGCCTAGTCACTGCCTACATGAAAGGCGCCTTAATTTTTTTTTAAAGTTAGAATATGATTGACACTATAACTAAGACCAATTATCAATGGAGTAGATCTTTGATATTTTAATGAGGTCTAAACCTTTTTATTTTTGTTTCAGGATTATGTTTTTTCAAATTCAGAGAGAAGAAGGAGAACTACTGAGCTGCTGGATTTATGACAGGTAGGCTGTACGAATAAGTTGTTGTTTGTATACCCAGGTACTTCAAGGATGGCATTTGTTCATTCACATTTTTCCATCAATACTTTCATGTAATTGATTATGCACTCCACTTTTACCACAATGTACATGCAAGACCTTTTTAATGTTTAACAGAAATAGGTTTCAATGTGCTTCCTTTCATTTTTTTCTCTTTTCATTCAACAGACATACTTGCAAGGACTATGAAGTTCTACTATTGGCCTCTTCAATGAACCAGACTCCATCTGCTGTAACTGTGACTGCATGGGGATCAAATCCTTTGTATTATAATCCTCATAACATGAAGCTATGGTAACAAACAAGCAACCATTGGTAAAAAGCCTGATATGTCATTGTTGTGTGTGTGAACCTCAAAGCAACCATCACTCTTAAGGATGTTTTTATGTACATCAGATGTTCATTGTTTCACTGGAAAAATTGTGATTTTGAATCATTTAAGAAATCATGTTTCATAATGTGTTTTATAATATAGTGCAAGTCATGATATAACAGATTCCATGCAAAAGAAACACGGCTCAAAAGTAGACTATGCTTTGTTTTAAAAAAATGGGAAAAAATAATGTAACAAATACATAACATTTAATTCAAATAGTTTCAAGTAGCATATTACGAGGCTATCGGAGCTTAATATTTGACCTTCAATTTTATAATCGTATTCATCTTGAATTACAATCTTTTCTGTTTTAAGAAAAATAAATAAATTGAACATAATTGTTGATATGTTATATACAATATTCCTTTCATATCTTTTGATTTTAAGTGTGCATACTGTTGGGTTCATTGAATTATACATGGAAAAAGTCTTGAAATAGAACAGTGAGAGAACAGAGAGCGAGCGAGAGAGAGATAGAGTAAAAGAGAAAGGGAACCAAATGAGAAAGAACAATTTAATGGTGAGAGAAATAAACAATGATGTGAGATAGTGTGTGTGTGAGAGAGAGAGAGTTTTTTTTTTTTTTTTTTTTTTGGGGGGGGGGGTACAGTGCCCTTTTTTCAAATGCCCCTTTTTATATAGGAAAGTTCCCTTTTAACTTTGTAAGAAATGCCCCTTTTTCCATAGGAAAAGTGCCCCTTCCTCTTTTCACCTCTGATAAGTGCCCCTTTAATTTTGACACGCCCCCTTTTCCTTTGACAAGTTTCCATTTTCCTTTGCAATAAGTGCCCCTTCACCTCTGATAATTGCCCTATTTAAATTTGAGAGGTGCCCCTATTAACACAATTATCGGTGCCCCTTTTCCTTCAACAAATGCACATTTCCTTTATTATAAGTGCCTCTTTTTCATTCTCATAAGTGCCCCTATTAAAATATGTTCAATGCCCCGTTTCAGGTGTGATATGTGACCCTTTTCACCTCTGATAATTGTCCTTTTAACTACGATACAATTCCAGCAAGTGCCCTTTTTGTTATTGCTGCCCCCCGCTTTGGAAGTCGCTCCGCCGCCCCTGGACGTCATATTGCTCAAGTTGTCAAGGTGATGCATCCTCTCCACATTGCGCGCATCCATTGTCTTAGCCCATTGACTTAGTGCATTATGACGTCATATTGCTCAAGTTGTCGAGGTGATGCATCCTCTCCACACTGCGCGCATCCATTGTCTTAGTGCATTGTGACGTCGCAGCTCTGGTACTGAGCATGTGCAGAATCCGTAACCATGGTGAATAATCCATGGACTAAGTTAGGCCAGGTTTAAACCATGGATCAGTTAGGCCACCTTTCGAGAAATGAAAATGACTTAGGTCAGCGGCCTAAGTTAAGCCTGGCCTAACTAAACCACGGTTTAACTTAGGCCAGGTTTAAACTTAGGCCGCTTTCGAGAATACCACCCAACTATTTTAACTTTAAATGCGACCGATCATGGTGTGTGAGCTTTGTGTGAAAGGATATGCTCTTAGTCGCTTGAAATTAGGAGCACATTTTATGGTACAAGGAAAAGGGAAATTGGTACTTGTTTGCATATTAGAGGTATAGTACAGTAGACAGAATAAAATAAGTAACATTTCAAACTAACAAAAGGTAATTATTTCATTAATCTTCAACAATGTACCAGGGGGGGGGGGGGTGTTTCATAAAGGTGTTCGTAAAGTTACGCATGACTTTACGAACGACTGGTATATGAAAAGCCAAATGGGATGCTCAATCATTATTGATTTTTATTTATTAAGTTGAACTGTGCAGATGTAGATTAACATTCTTATTATAACAAACATTTTTAATGCATATATATTTGTTGTCATAATATAATTGAGGTTATTGGAAATATCAGGACAAAAATCGGGCATCCTATCTGACACTTCATATACAAGTCGTTCGTAAAGTCATGCGTAACTTTATGAACTCTTTATGAAACACCCCCCAGTTCACTGTAAGGCCAACAAAAAAAAAATTGTTTGGTTGTCCTCGATTGCTATTCTGGAGTAGGGGCGGGCGGGCGGAATATATATTTTTTTTTTTGATTTTTTTTTTTTTAACCTCATTTTTTGTGTGTCTTGTTTTGATTTTTTGTTAATAATTTTTGTTTTAATAATTTTTTTTTCCATAAAAAAATTAAATCATGGGATTGTCAAGCATTTAAACAAGCAAAGTCTATCAAACACTTTAATATGGTAAAAGACTAGTGTAATGTATATCAAGACCAACACAGAAAGTATTTTGGGCTTTGAAATACAGCACCTTTTAAATCTCTCCATTGTACTACTTATAGCTACTTGCGCCCTCTATGTAGCAAACAATGCCTTATCGGTGACCATTGGTCCCTCATTATCCTCTTTATCTTATATTAACTGAGAGTTGATTTGATGAGATAACCACCTGTGCAGTGACCTTGCAGGGTGGTCTAATTCCTCCTGTAAACTAGTACAGATGGGCTTTAAATTGAGTTTAAGAATGCTCAGACCCTGATTTGAATGAACGGCATTTTGACATAGAAAAATAAAATTGGCAAGTTTAATTAAATACCTAATTGCGTACTGAAAAGACCAAACTGGCAACGTGACGCATTTTGATCCTTGCGAATGCATAAAATGGTATGTTTGGCATTGAAAATAAAAAAAAATAAAAAAATGAATAAAAAAATTAAAAAAATGATAATTTTTTTTTTTTAAATGTTAAAAAAAAAAAAAAAAATGTTAAAAAAAAAAAAATACGAGCGGCCCGAAAATGACGAGCGGCGGTCGAGGACAACCAAATGATTTTTTTTTTTGGCCTAATGGTCATACTATTCAAGACAAGCCATTGTTTCATGTCTGCGCAAAGTGTGCGCGTTTGCGATCGCGTAGAAGTTAAAAAGACACCTGTGTGCGCGCAATCACCAATGGTTAGTGCTAGTTCCGCGCAATTTAAGTTTGTTATGACGTTTAACATGATTATTACATAGCATAACGAGACATCGTTTTCAGAATAGAGCCCCTGGTATTAGGGTTTAAAGCTAATTGTACTCATTACCATTTTTCCGGTGTTCATGCTTGTCTCATGATGTATTATATGTCCTCTTACCCACCTCCCGCTTATTCAGTTTGTGGCTGAGTCGTTGCGATTTTTTTGGGACCCCCAAAAAACAAAAAAAGAGTCCTCTTACCCTCCCCCCCCCCCCCCCTCCCTTCCCCGCTTATTCAGCGGCTGCTGAGTCGTTGCGATTTTTTAGGACCAAACAAGAAAGAAAAAAAGTGTCCTCTTCCCCCCCCCCCCCCCTTGAAAACATCCTGCTTACGCTACTGACTGTTCTTATTCATTTATTGCAGCTATATCTTTCATCTACACACTACACGCCATGGCGTCAAGGTTTCCTCCAGAAAACGGGACTCAACTGAGAGCAAGAAAAGGCCATGACATGAAGTGGTCATGCGACAAGCACGCTGAGCCAATCGCTTTTTTACTGTAAAAAGCACGATATTCCCATTTGTCACCGATGTGCGACCAAAGATCACGGCCAGAAACCATGTGAGCTAGACGACATCGAGGATGTCATCTTGGAGAGGATGAGAAGACTTGATGATAAACAGCAAGATATAGAGAAAACGAAGAAACAACTTAAAACGCTTGACTCTAAAATAGAGTCCAGTGCGACTTCTGCAAGAAACCATCTTCAGACAGTCAACGAAGAAGTTAAGTCCAGGCACAATGAACAATCAAAGAGTGTGAAGAACAAAGAGGAGACGAAGATCCGACTCATCAATGAGGAAGCGGATAAGGAAATTCGTATTATAAACATGAAGAGGGGCAGACGGATCAAATCATGCAATGCTGAATAGAAAAGCAGCAGCTAATCGTCAAAGAAAGCCAAGCAAAACTATTTTCAGAGACAAAGGGAATCAGCGAAGTGGTTTCCAAAAAGATAACATATCTTAAAAGTAAGAATAAGCATGCAATCGGCACATTGAACAATATTGACGCCAAGATCAAACGAATCAAACAAGATGACGAAACATTAGTGAGTGAAGCTCTTCAAGTACTGGCATCCCTAGATGACAATTTAAGTTTAAATGTTCATCAAGATGTTATGGACTGTCTTGACAGAATACAGCGTGAAGTTCAGAAAGTGAAGTTTACCGATGGTGAAATAAGTGGGGAACACTGCGGGAGAATTGATGGCTATTCTGGTAAATGGAGCTTGTCAAGTCAATCCACATTCCATCGATTGTTAATTACCCTTTGGTGTGTGGTTTGATCGGTGACGATGAGATATGTGTACGGGATGTAGCTCTAGATAACAATGCCACGTATGTTACAAATATCAACACTGGACACACACAGGAAGTCATTGAGGGATATCTTAACATGTGTATTATTTCATGCGCCCCCATAGACAGCAACGTAATAGTATGTGGTAAGTGGAGACAAGACTGCACGGGTGACAGCTTGGATGGATGCATCACTCTCTATGACAGACAATGGAAGGTGATTAGAGACATCAGCATACCGAGAAATACACGCTATTCTGCTCGTGTGTACGTTGATGTTGACAGGGATGGGATGATCCTCGCTGCTCAGGGGGATCAGTCTGATATATACGTCATCAACCCTGCGGATGGTAAGATTCTAAACACTATTACGATGCAAGATAAGAAGGTGGAGGGTGAGATACAAGCCTTGTCATCAGGTGATATCGTTGTGAAGACAGGTGATACGGATTAAGTTTCATCTCACGATCAGGAGAAGAGAAGGCTGTCATACACTCTGATGAGTGGTGGACGTCAGATTGTCTCGTTGACAAACTAACAGACACACTCTACATCACATACCGTGTACATCACATACCGCGTACTACCAGCGCAGTTGATCAGGTATCATGTGATGGTATCATACAGGCAAGGAGGATCGTGGAATACGAGGAATCAGGACCGAGCAGCTGCATTAGCCCATGCCTCGTAACTCCTTCTGGTAACTTTGTAGCTTGTAACGGAGACAAGGTGTTTGTGTACAAGAAGAGATTTATTGTATAAGTCATTAGAATAAATATATGAAATTCCTCATATTGCAGGCCTAATTTGCCTTAATGGTATATAGAATGATCCAATTGTTCGAAATAACCAAGTTATTTAGAAGTTATTAGAAAGTCCACATCCGGAACACAATTATTTTTACTTTCAATAATTATATTACAATATTTTATTTCTGAATATGATAACGGAGATTAGAATCGCAGTAATTTATAAATAGGGTACACAATTTTTAAAGTAAACCGGGTGAACCTTGTTTTTTAGGTATGTATATAATTTATAAACGATTATTCTTGATGTTAATGATTTTTTTTTCCCAAGCTATCATGTTGACCAATATTCAAATGGATGTGATTACAATTAACTCTTTATGCGCCACTTAAAAAACCCCCCTGTGCCACATTCTTTTAGGGTCACACATTTCGAGGAATCTTTATTGACTCTGCTGAATCAAGAGGCTATAACTCTTCACTGGATGATCATGATGAAAAATATTGTGCAGCAAAGTTGTAGACCGGAAAACGTGCTTTTCGATGAACCGTCATTTGTTATATTTTGAATTATCATTTTTATAATAATCATAATTATATAATGTTTAATTTTTCTTATTTACGGCAGTTTTTTATCCCTCTAGAATTTCTTATTTAGCAATGATAAGACATCTTCAAATCGAATCTATTAGAAAGGTGGACTTCTTACCTTTCTTTACATACCTTGCTCAAGTATTCTAACAATTCAGAAGGTTAGTATTTAGGTTGTTGAAGAAAAGAAGTTCAATAGGAGAGACTTGAAAGTACCCCGCTCAGCCACCCTTGACAATGGGCTAATCTGCCCATTGAAATCCCTATTACCCCAGGTTATTGTCAATGTCCGGTTAGCGGGGCATGAAAAGGGACGTCGTGGGATGTTTTTCTTTGTTGTGCCATGATAAGTCAATAAGAAATAAGAGAATGTTATTGATTTTGCCCACTGGTATGAGCATGTAAAAATGGTATAGGCATAATATATTATATGTGATATACATGACATAATCAGCATCTTATTGAAATGTCTCATTATGAATGTTCACCGCATCTGTTCTCTCACCTTCTTTACCCCTCAATAAAATTGATTTCAAGTACATTTATCACAGCCATAGATATACAAAGAAAGAATGAATCAATCTTAAAATATAAACTATATTGCATTGTTTTCCATTACTTTATTGTGAGAGAGCTTATTATCAGAAATGATTGACGAGTGGAGTATGCAATGAATAAAATATGGAGAACGGACGTGAGAGACATTATGAGAGAGAAATAGTGATATGAAATGAAAGGACTTTACTGTGAATAAAGATTATAAGAGAAAGAGATAAAGATGACGGCAAGACAGGATACATATTGATACGAAAATAACAATAATAATGAGATAGAGATGACGGAAAGAAAGAGAGTAAACACTGATAGCATAAGAATGAATAAAGATAATAAGAGAAAGATATAGAGATGACGGCAAGACATAGGGTACATATAGATAGGAAAATGATAATAATAATAAGATAGAGATGACGGAAGAAAGAGAGTAAACACTGATAGCATAAGAATGAATAAAGATAATAAGAGAAAGATATAGAGATGACGGCAAGACATAGGGTACATATAGATAGGAAAATGATAATAATAAAAAGATAGAGATGACGGAAAGAAAGAGAGTAAACACTGATAGCACAAGAATGAATAAAGATAATAAGAGAAATATATAGAGATGACGGCAAGACATAGGATACATATTGATAGGAAAATAATAATAATAATAAGATAGAGATGACGGCAAGAAAGAGAGTAAACACTGATAGCATAAGAATGAATAAGATAATAAGAGAAAGATATACAGATGACGGCAAGACATAGGGTACATATAGATAGGAAAATGATAATAATAATAAGATAGAGATGACGGCAAGAAAGAGAGTAAACACTGATAGCATAAGAATGAATAAAGATAATAAGAGAAAGATATAGAGATGACGGCAAGACATAGGGTACATAATTATAGATAGGAAAATGATAATAATAATAAGATAGAGATGACGGAAAGAAAGAGAGTAAACACTGATAGCATAAGAATGAATAAAGATAATAAGAGAAAGATATAGAGATGACGGCAAGACATAGGGTACATATAGATAGGAAAATGATAATAATAATGAGATAGAGATGACGGCAAGAAAGAGAGTATTACACTCATAGCATAATAATGAATAAAGATAATAAGAAAAAGATATACAGATGACGGCAAGACATAGGGTACATATAGATAGGAAAATGATAATAATAATAAGATAGAGATGACGAAAGAAAGAGAGTAAACACTGATAGCATAAGAATGAATAAAGATAATAAAAGAAAGATATAAAGATGACGCAAGACAGGATACATCTTTCTTTCATTAGTTTTATTCATTCTTATTCTATCACTGTCTACTCTCTTTCTTGCTGTCATCTCTAGCTCTTTCATTAATTTTTATCATTCTTATTCTATCAGTCTACTCTCTTTCTTGCTGTCATCTCTATCTCTTTCTTTCATTATTTTTATTCATTCTTATTCTATCACTGTCTACTCTCTTTCTTGCTGTCATCTCTATCTCCTTCTTTCATTTTTTTTATTCATTCTTATTCTATCAGTCTACTCTCTTTCTTGCTGTCATCTCTAGCTCTTTCATTAATTTTTATTCATTCTTATTCTATCAGTCTACTCTCAGGGAACACTTTTATCACTAGAGTCTTCGTCACTGCTCGATTCGTCGGAATCAGAGTCCATGCTCCATGCTTCCATAGTAACAAGATCTCGAGCCTCCTCTACACTAAACACACGTTGACGTTTTCCAGCAGGTGCCATCGTAACATCAGTAAAAAAAAAATCCAAAGAAAACCGCTAAATACACGGTAATTCGAATGTAACACTATGAAGAAAAACAGTTTACCGGAAAGTGTGCGATGTATACAATGTAAACAATAGTAAACGCAACGCGTGGCTACACACTGCGAGCGGTATTATGAATGTCTAATTGACTCGTATACATCTGTGCAAAAATGCGAAGTTGGCACGCCTACGTCCGTGCAAATCGGCGAACAAAGCAAACAAAGAGTTAAGCATAGGTTGGAGAATGACTACTTCCACAAAAAAGGCAAAACTACAGTTATTCCCTTTTGGTGGTACATAACGTTTTTAGATTGATACAAAGTCTCAAAAGGTTTAGCCACTTTAGAACAGTGAGGAAATGTTATGTTTAAACAAAATCAGAACAGCTTGACATAGATCAGAAATGGCTCGCAATAAGATTTCGCAAATTTCTTCCATTTCAAAGTCATCACGAGATTTCAAGAGGGATTTCTGGTTCCAAGCAGGTTTTATCAATATAATGTCAATGATGTGTAGCTGACACAGGAATGGTCAGCTCCCGATCTTTGAAGTTGTGTCGATAAGTTTATGAACTGAAACGTTGAATTCCAAATATTGATTTATTATTGATTATTTTGTTTATTATAAATGCATGTGAATTCAACATTAAAAAAAAACAAAAAAAAACAAATGCAATTGGGTTTTTAAAAGCAGTTTGCAAACATGCTTTAAATAAAGCTGATACAGAGGAATCTAGTTATGGGAATATGCCTTTTACGTTTATCTTCATTGCAATGCTTTTTCAAACGAATGAACTGTTTTATATCTATGATTGTCTTAGTAAAAAAAAAAAATTACTTGTCAAAGCTGTAAAGCCTAGTTCCTAAGCATCGACGAAAACTCCTTACTACGAACAGTAATTTTTGTAGTAATGTTTATTTTGTTCATCTTCATTCTGGTATCTTTTATTATTATATCACCTGTCACATTTGCAAAGTACATAATGTCAACCTGGCTCTTCATTTCTTCAGCTCAAATAATTAAAAAAAGTAACTCAATTAAAAACTGTTTTTGTCTTTATTTTAGCATGACTTTTTTAAATCGGAAAATTAAAACATACAAGTATTTGTTACACATAGAAAACATTACGACCGTTAAGCGTATGTAAAATAGTTTTAAGTGATATAGGCAAGAGAAAGAGGGGAAAGTAGACAGAGCGTGAGAGTGAGAGAGAGAGAGAGAAAGAAAGAGAGAGAGAGAGAGAGAGAGAAAGGAAGAAAGAGGGGTGGAGGAGTGGGAAGACAGAAGTAAAAAAAAAAAAAAAAAATGAAATCAAACAAAGAACTAGATCATTGGTTGTACCTAAGATACACGAGCGTTATCATTGTTATTTTGCAAGTGTTGAATAACATCAAATACAAAATGTTCCTTGAAAAACATGATTCTTCAAATATCTACATATTCTAAA